>CM076923.1:9218975-9466475 GCA_039566165.1 Maruca vitrata | reverse complement strand
CTAGTTTCCTCACGATGTTTTCCTTCACCGTCAAAGCGTCGAATGATGGTACATATGAATTTCAAATTTGAAAAACACATTGGTACCTGGCGGGGTTTGAACTGGCGACCTCTCGCATGGCAAGCAACGACCTTAACCACTCGGCCATCGACGCTTACTCATCATTCATTCATCATTCATTCATGGTCATTTCATGATTGAATTTGATTTTGAAGATTGAATGTCATTATTACACAACACACTTATCGATCAAGTTACAAACGCTTTGCAAGTTCACTATGAGCACTGCATCAGCATAAATTCCCGCTATTGGCTCCACAAAATGCAGTCTCGCTCGTTACCAGAAACAAATGTATGTCAATTGTCTATATAGATTTTCCGATAGACTAATAGTCGACCCATTACCGATTATTGCGGGCTTGTCCGCCAATTCGCTGACAACACTCATTCCAGATTGTCAGACGTAATAAATATGGATTCCCTATTATTGAATTCGTGTTCAGTGAATTGGCAATAAAGATATTTTGGGCCGGCGTCCACCAGCTACTCTTTTGTGAGAGTTCTGAGGGATAAATAAATGCTTAGCTAGTTCCAAAATCTTATTTGTACGTGTATATTCATTGACATAAAAAAAACTTCTTACTAAAAATGAACGGTTGGAATATCTTTGTCCAAATTATAGTGACCGTATGGAACAAATTACTGAAACATATTTGAATCTACTTCTTTTTGATTTTATTTGTCTTCACGTTCAAAGATTTACCAATTGATTTCAAACTTAGATAATAACATTTCTTTCAAACTTTGAAATAACGAGATCGCGTGTTATCAGAGTTGGATCGTTTCATTCCATTCCGTACGTTTAAACCTGTGGGGTTTAAACCGGTGGGGTTTAAACCGGAGGGGTTTTAACGGCCCAAGTTCCTGTGCCTTCCGATCCGCCTGCAGGTATCGGCTTTCCCTAACTGTGATAGAGTTATAAAATCGCTTTCCTTGCTGCGTGACCACACTCCCGAGTGCACGAGTTGGATGTAGTCTTGGAGAGGGGAAAGTAACATTATTTGTCTCGTAGACTTTATCAAAGGTGTATAAAGGTGAATTTAAGCATTTATATGTATTTATTTTATGTGTCAACAAGATATATTTGATGTTTAATTTGGATGAGACCTTTGCTCATCATTAGGATGGCATGGATTTAGCAAAAAAATATATTCATTGCAAATGAAAATTTTGTTCAGAATTGAATACTCAGAAAGTCCGTTTATTCACAATTGAAATAATATATAATAATGCCTGTAAATAATTAGTCCTAGACAAATTTGATGTACTTACAAAAATAATACGGCAACACTTCTATAATGTTACCTGACTTTATATTTCTAGATTCCAAAAGTCATGCTCTAAACAACGTTCAGTTCAGTTCAGTGAAAAATATATTTTGACTTTTTCAGTTCAAATACTTGTAAGAAATATCATTTCTTATCATTTCTTATTACTTGAATTTGCCGCGCATTCCGCGGTGTCGGTATAATGTGTCGCCATAGAATATTGTTAGTCTATAGTTTTCTTGATGTCGGCTAAGTTAATTTTGTTTGTCTACCATTCAATGTCGGCATTCATGTCAGACGGTTATTTTTATAGACTATGGTCTTTGAGGTTAAACTGATAACTGATTTACGAAATTAATTAAAATTGCTAATTCCTTATATTGTATTGAAAACCAAAGAAATAAACTTGAATTGTCTAGTTTTTAGAATAACGTTTGATATTCATATTTATTATCAATAGATTATCATTATATAGAGCGAATAGTGCATAGTTATAACGAACTCTCCTTTACTGCGCGCCCCGGGCCTACCTAGGGGTGTTTTATTGAAAAAGTTGAAGTCGTGAGTAGACTGCGTGAGGGCACGAATGCCGCCGTAAAATATGAATAATAATGATCATTGACCTCTCACTGTTCCCGGCGGTACCTGCAGAGCCAAGGGAAGATATTGCAGTGAAGTTTTCCTCCTTGCCAGTCCTTGATTGGTTTCCGTTTCCGTTTTTTACGAAGCCCCGTTTTGGAACTTTACAAAGGAGTTTCATTTCGAACACGCCATTAAAAAAAATATCTTCTTAATTTTTTTATAGATTTATGTACTTTCATTATAAAAATAAAAAATCAAATGAATGAATATCTAATTAAACGTAATTCTCAGAATTTTCTTCTAGGTTTTATTTTAAACGACTTACTTGAGCACTCGGTAAAGTATAAACCTCAATTTTATTTTACTATAAAGAAAATGCAATCCGTAACAAAAATGTCGTAGGTAAACAAAGGCGTCCATGTTTTTGTGAGAAAAAGGATGTAATCCCATAGATGGTACATCCTATTTGGGGCTATAAAATATCCGATTTATCGCATACATGGAAAGGAAAGGTTAACCTCACAGCGAATGACATGTAGATAACACGTTTTATTGCGTTTGTCGAAAATAACCTTTTTATTTGAATTCGGTAATTTAGTAAGGGATGAGCGTTAAAACCGAGAGGCTCCAGGTTCATTGGGACCAATGCGGGTGGGCAAAAATCATGAGGTGATTGATAAACTATCATGGAGTAGCGATAAGATTAGACTCAGCCCTGGTGCTTCATAATAAATGTTCAGCCCAATAGTTGAAGCCTGGTATGTCTTATAGATTGATGCAAGATGCAGTGTTTTGGTGCCAGTAGTATCTTGCCAACGCGCGTATAATTTTACGCGCGTATAATCTTCACGCGTATATTGCGAAATTCACACGCGTAGAATTCGCTTTCCTGGACAGGGTCTTAGACTCTTCTGAAAGAAAGACAGAATATTTATTTGCAAGGACGTGGTAAAATGATCTTTTAGAGAACACACATTTTCTATCTCTATTGGTATGCATATTAATGTTATATCTAGGTAATATACTATTAAAGCTTCTAAATATTGAAATATTATTTAAATACTTGACTACCTACTCTCATTCCATGAATTACTTTACAGAGTAGAAACAATTTGACATAAGCCATTTCTGAATGCCTGTCCGCCTGTCCGTCCTTTTTTTTAACTGTTTCTAAGGAAGTACTTTGATAGGTTTAGGAAATTTATTGCACAGTTCTATGCTCATATTATGGGCATTTCTTTTATATAATTCAGAATGAGTTTGTAGAGTAAATAAACTCTCACTGTATGGCCCACCTCATGACGCGGGCCGCGTAAACGCTACGCTTGCAAAACGTCACCGCATGATTGACGGAGGTTATGAATACGTGATTAATGGTCCCAGTTATGAGACGCCGGATAAAACTGTGTCGCAGCGACCTATTTAGAGAGAATGATAAATTTAGCGGCTTAAGGATGCTGGTGACAGTTCTAGCAATTACGCAAGGCTAGAAAAATGTGGCAATGAAGGCTCGAAGCTGCAAAGATTAAAGGCCTTTAAAGATTGAGAGAGATGTTTTATTTTTTAATTTTAATTAGGTAATGCTTTTTCTGCCAGCATCATTTGCCTCTTACTTCCTACTGCTAGGAATATACTTACTATATTATGTTCTGTGAAAACTTCAAAACCTTAGGTGGCAAAAGTAAAAAAAATGTCCAGGCACTGTCTCCTGTTTTAAAAACATACATTGTATTTGTAGGCATTAAAATAGAAACTTAGGCAAATGTTTCATTATGACAATTAAGTAGCGGTATTATTAATTTTGATCCCAGTATTAGAAGTATAGAGCTTTATCGTTCATTGTTAGCGATAACATCGCTTATATTGTACTCGAACATGAATGTTTCTCATGCCAACTCTGTAAATAATTTGTTGTTTTTCTAACATGAAAGTTTGATGAAAGTTGGCATCCATGAATATGAACCACAACAGCGTTATTTAACGCTTATGTTCTTAATCCTTAATAATATTTTTAAAGCGAAGGTAACTTTGTTTGTCCGTTGCACTATCACGCAAATATACTAAAACGAATTGAAAAAAATATAGTACATTAAGAGTCTTGAGACTGCGAAAGAACATTGGCTAATAAGTTGCATGCCATGCGGGAGGTCGCTAGTTCAAACCCCACCACGTTCCAATGTGTTTTTCAAATTCGAATTCATATGCTCGATTATTCGACGCTTTAACGGTAAAGGAAAAAATCGTGTGAAAACCTCTTAGATTTCAAGGTTGTGTAGACGACCAACTCGCACTTGACCAGTGTGGTTGACTAAGTCCTGATCGTCGTAGTTTAGCGAAGCCCGTGCCCCACCAGTGGGGACGTATATGGGCTGATGAAAATGATGATGATTGGCTAATTTCTATCCGACTTCGCCATATTTAAGGGGGTAACTACATGGTAAACAAGTTCACGACAACGAAAGTCGCGGTCGGAAAGCCACTATAAAACATTCGAAAGTGGGTTTAATCCCATAATAATTAATTTAATGTTGTTCATGTTATTATTTTAATTGGAACAGTCCGCCGTCACGAGTCTGGCGGGTCGCGTGAAAACTCCAAATAAAAAATATCTCAAACGCAACTGTATACACGTTCTGTGATACGGGGACGATAAATAACACAGTAATTATATCGCTCACTCTGTGTTTACCATAATGAGCGAGATAAAGTGGGTCAGAGTTATTTCTCTTCAGAATTTACGCTGTTTAGAAGGTGGCAGAGCCTTTTACAGCGGAGTAATGGTGCGGTTACATTGAAACGTATTTTTGCTAACGAGGCTTCTTTGTAATGATAATTTATAAGCAATGGCTATGAAAATATATATCTCACAACATCAGAAGCATACCACTATTCCGAATGTACTGCTTAAGTACTTTTGTTACGGACCTACTTAATTATTTATATTTTCCTATTCCATTTTTAACGTGTTTTAACGTCAAAAATACATTGAATTTTCACGTAAATAGTTTGTTAAGTCCTGAGTGGGAATCAAACTTTTGCCTATCCTGTGAGGGAACAGCAATTTTTTGTTGCAAGAGTTAAATTAAAGACGTCATAGTCAGTCAATCAGTTAAAGTATGTATAAAAAGTAAATGAATACCAGCTTTCGTACTATGGACAACGCTTAATCTCCCAAATGCGTAATACGCAACGCTGTAATTTACAAGACTGTTTCAGAGTCGACAAGCCTACTTTGTATGTAGGCGTCGTTCGGTGTGTCAGCTTGCTGTGATTTTGGCAGTAATCGTAAAATAAACTCGTATACATTGTCAGCTAAATACTTGCGTCGACGCCTGTTTGACTTTTATATGAGTAATTTTAAACTTTGATAAGTAAATTGTTATTTTAATGCTTGAACTCGCGAACAGTAGTAACATGTTTCAAATGTTTTATGTTTACGCCGTTTGATGTCTAGGAAACAGATCCAAATTACGATATTGAGGGAACAGAGAGTGCAACTGTGTTTGTGCGTGCACAATTGTGCACTAAAAAATCAAATCATATAGTTTATTTGCTAAGTGTGGTAAAGGTGGAAAACAGTTAAGGTAGGTACTTACTTATTTCCTGCATAGATGAATTTCTTAATTAAGACAGTTAGTTCACCTAGATGAAATCCGTTTTACAACATTATTTAAAACTCTAACTAAAGATAAAGTGCAACGACAGTATTATGCAACCGCATACAAATAGTTTTACCGCAGTCTGAAATTAAAACTGTTTTCTTATTCGCTACGGAGCAGTCCTGGGTCTAATTACAGCTACTGCCGTGTAAAGCTTATGGAAAAATAAAAACAAATAGCATGCTGATCCACTGGAATGAGACCTTAAGGTGCGTATTTCACCTGGAGGCGGGAATATTTTCATAGTGTCGAACAGTCATACTGTTGTAGGAAGTCTGAAGTCTTTGTATAGTGTAGGTATAGTGTTTATTATTAACATACCAGAGTTTTAATTAATTTGTGCTTAAACATTAAGTAGTAGGTAAAATAAAAAAAATGCACATTGTCAATTACGATCTCTCAAATGACTGATAAACACTTAATCTAAATAAAAAAAATCAAAATTAATTTCGGGAATCATTATCTATTCATTGCTACAACTAGCTTTATTAATTGTGTAAATAAACAAAAGAGAATTAATTTTTTTTTAGATTGAGATGGATTTTGACAGATATCTTGTATTCCTTAATTCACCTCAAAGCTGCACATTTTTTACAAGCTTTAGTCTTCCCTCCCCTCACTCAGTATTCAGGTAGGACCCAGCCCGAGCTTCTTTTAAAATAATTTGGAGTTTCGCCAGCCGCGGACGGCAACTGGTGGCGGATTCGCCGTTAATGCACCAGAATTAAAAGCTTCCCATTCTATTTACTTGCGCTGCGAAAAACGGGGATACGAAATGCACAGGTATTTGTTGGTCGTTAACCCTTGGGATCGAGGAAAACGCCCGCCGGTTGTAAATTGCAGGCATGTCTGAAGGTTGGTAAGCTCTGTTGTTTACATAAATGTTGTTTTTTTTTTAGATTTACTTTTTTTCAACCATATCTGGAAGTAGAAGCTCTGTTGTATACGTAAATGTTGTTTTTTTCTAGTTACTGTTTTAGATTCGATTTTCTCAGGCATGTCTAGAAATAGGTAAGCACTGTTCTTTATATAAATTTTGTTTTTTTTCAGATTACCTTATTTCAGACATGTATGGAGGTAGGTAAGCACTGTTCTTTACATAAATGTTGTTTTTTTTAGATTTGCTTTTTTCAGACATGACTGGAGGTAGAAAAGCACTGTTGATTACATAAATGTTGTTTTTTTTCAGATTCCCTTATTTCAGACATGTCTGGTGGTACATAGGTGAGTACCTACTGTTGTTTACATAAATGTAGCTTTTTTATATTGTGTGAAACTATATTTTCTCTTTAGACCTGATAGGTAGGTACAAAGAATTATTGGATTATTCTTTTCACTGCTCAATGCCGTGGCGGAGCGATCCGATGTAGTCCGTAGTTGGCCAAGTGAAATCTTAAAAATGGCTATTCACATAGCATGAAAATGTATATTAAATTGGCTATTATCATCAAACACTACAAAATTGTATTAGGTGTAGCCTAACAGGTATGTAAGTTTTAAGTAAATAAAAATAAGGTAGGTATACAGGACACGGAGGTACTATAAATTAAATTACTTATAAACTAGCTTTCCGTGTGTAACTTGCGTGAAGTAATTTATAACGTAAAACATCACCCCTTTAAGGGAATAATGGAAGGTAGTGGGTCTACATATGTCCTTTACTAGACTCCAGGACTATTTTTACACTAAATTTTATTTGTATCTGTCTAGTAGTTTGGCGTGAAAGTGCAACAGATGGACGAAGTTACTTTCGGAATTATAATATTTGTAAGCTTTTTTTCCTAACTGACGTACGACGATGGATCATCACCGGACCTGCAGGGGAGCGGATGGCTCTCACCCCTATAAATAGCGCTGCCTTCATACAAGTTACTGAATAGTACTTACATTCTACGTTGTCAAACATAGTTTGTTAGCCCTCGTACTAAAAATAGGCTACACGAAAAATGTTATCCAATTTCGTTCGGCCATTCTAAATGCATAGCTTTTAGCACTTTGCAGACAGGTTTAGTTGATGTTTGCACAAACTTTTTTCCATAGCCAATGTCAGTTCAATAAATGAAATTTCTATACATGAAAGACAAATCTGTATCTGTATATCAAACGAAAAAAAAATATATCAACATAAAATTAAGCCATTATGTCTCATGCCAAACTTACATCGTTACATATGGATCTGGAATGAAATAAAAGTAACTTTAAGCAATATATTTTGCAGTCCCATTATATTTTATTAACTCGCGCTGTAATTTTGCGACTTAACTGCAGTTCAGTCGGCAGTTTGGTTCAAAAAGTTACTCTGTTGACCCTCTCGGCTTCTTTTATAGGAGCCTCGTGGCCGGGCGTCAGTGGTTTATGACCAATAAATTTTGCACGAAAAACGCGCACTTTTTTCGCTACTATAAAACTTTTCACTACTTATTCGTCTTTCCCAGGGCGGGGGACGGCGATTACTTTGTAGAAGTTTGTCAAGTCTATACATCTTGTTCTATGTTTATCTCTTTGGATTAAGAAGGTATGATATAAGAAATTTTGTATTAAATAAAAAAAAAATATTTTGTCCTCACCATCACCTGCTGATGATTGTTGTCCCCAATGACAGGGCAAGGGCAAAACTGGGGCGATAAAAATCATATCAACTGCTTTTAACATTTAGCATGTCCCAAGAAGTATTTCATGGTGTTCTGGATTAAGATTTGAGTAAGATTACATAAACACGGGCAAGTTCTATTATTATTACACACAAAATCTTCCGTGGGACATTTCAAGGAAATTAAGTGCATTTTCATCTTATTAAGACTTAAGAAGCATATCTAACTGCTTTATGCACATTCGTATCTGTTTCTGGGGTATGTTGACATTTAATTATTTTATATTTCCGTTTCACGAACAATAACATCAACAGTGGCTTGCTGTGAGTCTGTGTATGAGGAAAACCTCGTAATCCGCAACGTAACTCTGAGTGGATATCCCAGATTACAGATAAATCGAATAAAATCAGTAGAATCCACTCGGAATTCGCGTGTCGTCTCAATTCGATTGTCTGTATGCCGATTGTATTCTCATTCCCCGCATCGATTTGGGCCGATATGTTTTATTGCATGCAATATTTCGGGATCGGAAGCGGATTAGGTAGGGTTGCCATATCTAAAATTTGGCATCCCGGACAAGACGAGTGAAAGCTCCGGATTTAAAAGAGCAATGACATGTCAACAGGCTCTTTTTTAAATAAAAATAAAACCGTCAAAGTGCGAGTCGGACTCTAGCACAAAGGGTTCCTTAATTAGGAAAAAAATACAGAGAACAATGCAAAAAAAAATGTCGCGTTTCGTGAATGGGAGCTCTTTTATATATTTAATTAATTTCGATTTGACTATTTGTTTTCGCACCCTCGTAGCATTTGTTATAATTTAATCTGTCTACCTATCGTAGTTCTTGAGATAAAGTCCAATACCAGACAGCGACGTTTTAGTAATAGGATCCCGTTTTACATTATGTGTACGAAACCCTAAAAATAGTTGAACATAATGTCCTAGGCGGTGGACCTTCAGTTACAACCCGGACTACAATAAAGTCTTGACTTACTTTACCTTTTGAACTAGGATCATCCGGGGCAAGTTAGACAAATGGCAGCCCTAGGATTAGGTATTGTGATCTCGTGCGTAGATTGTCGACGCGAATGTATCGGTGTTTGATTGCTTCGGAATACATGACTTTTTCCAGTGACTGTACCGGAAATTTATGAAGACAAATTGCTTATGCATTTGTTTTATTGTTTGTGGATATTTTTTCGTAGGTTTATCAAGTTTGTTGAAATACTTTATAAACTTGTGAAATTTTAGTAAGCAATTAATAGTTCTGGATTTTTTGGGTGTATTCGACATTTTGTCAGCTATCCTAATATTTTAACATGTAAATTTCAAAATAACCATCCTCACGTCACATCATAAAAGTTTTAAGTCCATGAATTTGTTGCCAATTACAATGGGAACAGGCGGTAAGTAATCTTATCTGTTAATGTGATGATTTTTAAAGTCAACTACCTATTTAACACTTGATTGAACATTTCTATGTTCAATTTTTTAATTGTTTAAAGGTAGTTGGTAATTAGCAATTATAATTATTAACACACAATATACATTTAATTGGTATATGCATTTGTATATTGTCGGACAAAAAATCGATATCAATGTAATGAAGCCACTGTTAATGCATGCCGTGGCATATGCAGTGACTACCGAACCGAATTAAGTTATATCAACCGATCCGTACCGAACATGGCATATTGCAATGTTGTTCGGACGAATAGACTCGTACTCCGTCTGGGGATCGTAGATGTCTATCCTATTGTGTTCGATGATTACACTGCTGGGAATCAAATTCATGTGAATGCGAAATATGTTTCACTCGTATTGTGTTTTGCGGATTGAGAAAAGTTTTTGTTATCAGATTACACTTGCGTTCCATAAAGGTTTCAATATTCAAACTTCGCGATTTTCACCATGATTTTTGCTTGTTTAAACTGATACAATTCGCTCGGCTCGGTGGAACAGTGGTTAGTGACCCAGGATCACTACCTATAGTTCTAATAGTCGTGGGTTCGATTCCGACCCTGGACAAATATTTGTGTGACGATAATCGGCGTTTGTTCCGTGTCTGGGTGTGTAAGTATATTTGTGTATCTGTTACGGTAAAAGTGGATAGAGTGGTTATTATGTATAATTACCGGTAACTATGCATAATTACTAGTGTTCGTGGTAAAGGTGGTGAAAACTATCGAATTAATCACATTTACCGGTAATTATATAAAATTACCATACCTTTTGTGTAAATGTGGTAAATAATAAAATAAAACTGACTTGACTGGCTCGGTGAAACAATGGTTTTGTTAGTGACCCAGCCTGGCGATTCCAAGGGTCGTGGGTTCGATTCCCACTCGGGACTAACAATTGTTTGATGAATATCGGTGTTTGTGCCGTGTCTAGGTGTGATTATGTAGTTAAGTATGTATTTATAAATAACTTTTCTAAAAATATTTTAACCGCGTCATATAGATGATTGAAATTTGGCATGCAGGTACCCTAATTAGACTTACTTGCGACGCGATATTGCAAAATTCGTAAGCTAAAAACTTTGTATGTAAAATCCTGTAGTCCACGCGAACGAAGTCACGGGCACAGCTAGTTATAAAATAAACCAGCCAAGTATCTAGAAACCAAACTTCATGTTTGGTTTATAAAGAAATATTATCTAAAATAAAGTTAAATAAAATTAACACAATAACAGGGAATTTTCAGTGGAACTCTTAAAATTTTTTCTAGTCAATATATTTTTGCCGGTTTGAGATTTGTGACATTTGGAATTGCAGAGTACTTGTGATATTTGTCAGAAATGTCAACATTTACCACAGTAGAGCGGGAGTATATAATTACCGGTAAATTTGAATAATTCACTACATTTACCATGTGCGTCGGGAATTATGTATATTTACCGGTGATTAGAGATAATTACCGATTGCTCACATTGACCGTAACATATCCACTGTTAATTTTGGTACCCGTAACACGGGTGCTTAAGCTACTTACCACGGGATCAGATCAATGTATGTGATTTTGTGAAATATTTATTTTATTATTTAATTACCATCGACCTTTAAAATAAGAGAATGCATTTTGGTGGTGTGTGAATGGGCAGATGTTTTATTTTATGTAAATTTGATGTTACACTTATTTCTTTGACTACAGTGAAATCACAATCTTGTCTTTGATTTGATGAACACAAAATTATGTTCCGACGACACACAAAAATTTATGTTATTATTGAAATTACTAAAAAGCGTGTATAGATGGAAGAGTGATTAAAGTCGTTGCTTGCCATGCGAGAGGTCGCCAGTTCAACCCCGCCACGTACCAAAGTGTTTTTCATATTTGAAATTCATATGTACGATCATTCGACGCTTTAACGGTCAAAGAAAATATCGTGAGGAAACCAGCACACTTCGAAGAAATTCTAAGGTTGTGTAGTCGACCAACCCGCACTTGGCTAGCGTGGGCGACTAAGGCCTTATCGCCCTAGTTTATGGTAGGTGATGATGAGGTTACTAAGTACCGTATCAGAAATCCTTTTACACATTCGATTGTTTCTAACGTGGAAATAAATGATCCAAATATGTGTTCAAAACGAATTTGGACTGTGGACCTGCCATAAATAAAACAACTGTCTGTCGCCATTGTAAAAAAGTGCCATTTGTGTAGTTACGCAATTACAATAGTTTGGCAGTATTCTCTTTCGTAGCAGCAGGCTAGTGAATTGGGAACGGCGGGCTGAGTGAAATTGACAGATTTATTTGCGTTCGAATAAAACCTGGATGCGACTGCATGCATTTTTTACGTCGCCCGCGCCCGCTCCGATGAATGTTCCGAATCGAAATGGACCAGTCTTGGCAATCAGACGAAAAAAACGCGTAATATAAATGAGAAAGGTATTTTTTGAGATTTCATTATTTATTGAACCATAATAAGACATTTAATAAATTTCATTAAAACACTGGTCAGTGCCAAATTATGCCACATGAATTGAATACGACAGACTTAGATTGTTCTTAATACAGTCATAACCCAGTAGTTACATGGTCATTAAAAAAATATCCACCCATGGAAAGTCCTGCTCCAAACATTGGGATCAAAATTTGAACGAGAATTATCTTTTTTATTTGAAAAAATTCGCATGTATGACCCCGCCTGAACGGGGTGCGAATTATCTTCTGGAATTGTAAATACTTATGTATGTAACTCGTCTCGACCACTAGTATGTGTCGTTTACTCATGTGAAAACCACCATAGGGTCATTACGTATTTCATATCCTCAGCAGCTTGTGACTTGATTGCATTATCGAGGTAGAGACAACAATTGAGGCTAGCCAACGTCAATACTCGCCCCTCCAGGGAAATCAACCGCTTTACAACCAGGGTTTTGCCGTCAGAGTATTAGAGTAATTATAAAACTAAACTGCCTATTCTCATCGATTCTTAATAGAGGAGTTAGCATATACAATTAGAAAGACTTTTGGTTTGGAGTTTTCATTTCCATCAAAGTGTAGTTCCAGCAAACTCAGCTATCACTAATATTAAAAAAAACAAAAAAAAATAACTTATTTTAACGTATGAAATAAAATTATATCCAAAGTTATGAGTGTTAATGGTTTATTCAGCTGTAGTCACTTTTTAAGTCATTCCCAATTCTTAAGTCTATCTCTTATGATTCGGTTGCATTACACAAAAAATATTTTGATATGCAAAATAAGTATTGTTTTTTGAGGTAATTTTAGTGACGGTACAATACAATATCTTGGAAGATATATGTACTTTTTACTTAAGTTTGATTGACTAAAAATGACATACGTATATCCCGTCTAAGAAATACGATTGCGACACGATTGTTTTGCCTACTCCACAGTCCACATCAAATAACCAAAGTGCACATAGCATTCCCTTGTCTGTAGTAGCGTATATCTCGGTTGCAGTGTCGAGTGACAACAATCGGGACCACGTCGATATCGGCTTCTCGAGGGAAATTACCTTCCTTGCCGCGATCAAGTTGCTAGCCGTGACGTAACTTTGTTGCCCTGCCTTAGCTAAAGGGGTCATTAGAAGTAGTTACAGGGAACGGGAGTTGGTGGCAGAATTTCGGAGTGTAATTGTAAGTAGATTTAGTATGTGTAAAAGGATTACGAGATGTGAACGCAACATAAGGTGAACTTATTCGAAGCAGCTAATTTTCTGACTAAAAGGTTAAGTTTGAGTTAACTGATTCCACTCTGTGGAATATATGTTTGTAGTCAGTCATTGTACCATGGCCCATAGGCTATGAATTGTATTTTGTGGCTTGTAGACTGACGCCGTACAAGCTCTGCTTAGTTTGGGGTCAAATGACCGTGTTTCCACACACGATCCTCCGAATGACCCAGATAATTTTATTTTTATTATAGTTAGACAGATTAACGAACGGAAAAACGCAAAATAAAAGTGCTAGAAACATTACTGTTACCAATTTAGTAATTTGATTTTAAACTTATTTATCGGATTGCAGTCACGTACAATCTGGAGTAAATTTTTAAAGGCCCAATTTTTCGAGCTCTTTACTAACAGAGCTCAAAAAAAGTAAAGTTCCCGCAAATATCAGACAATATTTTAGTAGCTCATTTTCTAGCATAATTGTTCAATCATTAGTGCAGCATAACAACATTCCTTCATAAGAGAATGTGCTTAAAATAAGTCTTATAAAACCTATTTTCAAGCTTACATTGATATTAATCCCCATATTCTGTTAACAATGTAAAAATTCCCCAGACACATTCCGGTATCTTATACAATTTACAAAATTTATCTTTTAATCACACACGGAGAGCGAAGGTAATTTTACTTTTATCGCCGCGGCTCCTATAAAATGGTTTTTGATGTACATTTCAAGTAGCTTTTCAGAGAGGCGTATTCAAATTTGGTTGCGTTTCTTATTATTTCTACCGTATGAAATGAAATGGTAAGCTTATACAATGTTGATTTCGTTCATATCTAAATTGAACGGATATGCTTGTTAGAAAGTAAACAATGTAGGCGTTAAAATCATAAGATAGAAGAGATCATATTTTAGTTTAGTGTAAATTGCTATTTAATTTTGTTACCATATTTTCAGACATTTGTACCAAATACAACATACATATATAAAATCACGCCTTTTTCCCACATGGGGTAGGCAGAGATCACTTCCTGCCATGTGCTACAGTCCTGGCACACCACTTTCGTTTCATCCACATCCATTAACCTCTTCATGTATGCTCGTCGATTACGAGTATCAAATAAACAATTTGTTCTATTCTTTTATATTCTATAAAGATAATATGATGATAACTCTTATTTGTAACAACAAACGCAAATACTTTGAAGGAAACAAAACGTAAAGATCTGACGTAAACATTCACAGATCACTGAAAACTCATAAGGCTATTAATTATACGGCCGAATCCTGTAGAAAATAAAACCGCAATGTGAAACACTGCTTAATATATATCTCGTCTACGCCATTACTGAAAGTTATAGATCGGTCAACAGACAGGAAAGCCCAGGGCAATAAATCAGAGACAGTCGCCATTGGCTGTAGAGAATATATGTAGTAGAAATAATAATATAGGCGATGAGATATTTTTATCACTGCTTTAGCAAAAGTGTTTCTGCATACTTAAATTATGGGAAATCAGTTCAATGAAATTTTGGTGTACTGTAACCCAATCATTTACTTACTGCTCTAAATTACTAAATTGTGTGTTAATTTTATATAAATAAAAATAAAATATATGTAAGCTATTTCAAAGATTAAGAAACAAATTGTATTATCATTACCGTAACGCATCGGTACTGAAGTCGTTTTATACTTTTATACTGTAGCAGTATAAACGTATAAAAGAGGTAATAAAAGAAAGACGTAAATAAACAAAAAGAAAAATAAAGTCACGAACGTAAATACCAAAAGATTTGATTTCCAAATGAAGTAAGCATACATTGTCTCCCTAAAAAAGAAAATCCGACCTACGAATTCCCTTACTTTGTAAGGGATCCTTTACATTTTAGGTAGGTACTCTTAATATGTAAGTCGATTCATAGTAAGTTTTATTTCATTCAGTCGGATCCAAGCTCACGTTTCAATTTGGATTCCATTACTTGGATTGCTGACTTTACAGTATAAATATTAGGGTTGTAAAATATACTCAGATATCCGTAAAGGAAATATCCGGTTTTATGAATCTTTTACTGGCTTTATCAGATCTTAAATCATCATTTCGGATACCTAGCTCACGTAGGATTTTAGTTTGGGTTATAAAAATGTAAGTGCAGGTAAATGGAGTGGCCTTAAAGGATTTAACGCGTACTTAGTGCTATGAAAAATATTTTTATGTAAGTTGAATATAGTGAATACTTATGTCTTTATAACTACATTTTCAATTGCAGTGGTTCTGAGCAATTGTTTTTAAGGTTTAATCAACTAAAGTAAATCCACTACATGTATAAAGCAAAGTCTCTTATCGTGTCTGTCTTATGTATATATATATATATACTTAAATCTTTAAAACTGCACAGCAGATTTGGGTGCGGGTTTTTTTAATAGATAGAGGGATTAAAGAGGAAGGTTTTAATGTATTTATTTATATTTTATATACCCATAGCAGAGCGAGGGCGGGTAACTAGTTATACCATAAAGTATAGAAAATAATTACACAGTAGACCTTAATGTGACCTGATGTCTCGATGGAAATAATTATCAATTGTTTAATGCTACAATAGTACTACTTTATACAATAATTGAACACTTCATTAAAATACCTGGCTATTTGTTGGTGTAAAAACTCCTATAGGCCCAAATCTACTGAATAAAACAGGTTGTATAGAGACCTTAGTTTTATTGAAGTGCGAACATTTTGAACATGCCTCTCGGCTATACATATAGGGCGGAGAAAACAAAACGCTTGCGCGATGTAAAAATGGATAGTTCCATCTATTGTCATAAACTAAAACTAACAGTTTGATTCAAAATATCAAATCTAGAACTAGAATACAAAAACATTGCTGGCCTGATATTACTGACATTTATAAGACAATACGAAGAACAAAACCTTTTTGAACATACCGCCCACCAAGGACATCTGTTTATGTCCTTAACAAAACTTATTCAAGAAAAGTAACCCGCCCACCATGAGGTCAAGGGGGGTGTATGCATTACATTAAGTTGTATAAAAATAACAAGATTAGAAAAACATAAGTAATACAAAAACAAATTAAGACTCTCTTTACATCACCTCAGGTAGAGTTGGATAAAACAGATAGAAAACTCAACATATATGTGACTACACCGGAGAGATACGACTCGTACAACTCTGTCCAGACTTGGCTGTAATTTACAACTATCCCTAATAGCCTAAGTGCTGGTGAAAGATTGTCCTCCTATATGATTAGCGGCGTCACCTAATGTATGGACACAAATATACCTATTAGAAGAATTATGCCTCTACCCTTTGAAATTATTTTACTTAATGAAACTTCTCTTCCTGGCTCTGTCTTATACAAATTTCAACGCATCTGACATTTCCTGACTTGTATTTGACTTAACTTCCGCTCTCTTTCTGCTATCCATAATAGTACAGGATCCGTGGTGTATTTTTCACTTGATTACTATCAAGCTAATTTTCCGTGAGTAGCTTCATTTTGATAAGACGCCCAAAAAATTCCTGTGCGAAAATTTTTGATTGTGGTAGCTAACAGAGGTATCAATGATTAAATATTTAGGACCGTAGGACCGGGACAAAGTACCACGGAATTTGTAGGACAATATGACCGTTACATTATATAAATATTAACTAAGTAAAATAATAAAAATCAGCTGGTTAGTAATCATTTTGGTGATCTCCTCCTCCAACTTGTATCGATAACGAGATCACCAAAAATGATTACTAACCAGCTGATTTTTATTATTTTACTTAGTTAATATTTATATAATGTAACGGTCATATTGTCCTACAAATTCCGTGGTACTTTGTCCCGGTCCTACGGTCCTAAATATTTAATCATTGCTACCTCTGTTAGCTACCACAATCAAAAATTTTCGCACAGGAATTTTTTGGGCGTCTTATCAAAATGAAGCTACCACGGAAAATTAGCTTGATAGTAATCAAGTGAAAAATACACCACGGATCCTGTACTATAACCTCTCCAAGTACAGGAACCTTTTATGAAATGCAATGACACGAATACATTTGTATAAAGATGAGTACTTAATCCCCTTACCTTCTGAATTATTAGTTGAAACATGTGATTTGATGGCTCTGCTTCATGTTGCTACTAATTGATTTAAGGACATACGTACCATCACAGCTTTTTCATGGAGCCAGTAAGAACCTGTTTGACACGACTTGCTATATTGAAGTTCTTGCAGCTTTATGCACAAAGTTGGCTGGATTACGAGTTGAATGCATTGTTTCTTGCATGCCTGTGGTGTATATGTCCCTTACCTGGGGTTTCCTTTTGAACTTATTTCTAAGATACAGGAATCTCGTATTTGCTGTCTCGTTTGATTTCCCATATTGATGCTGGATATACTTACCTAGGAAAGGGAAACTAGCAACGCGGCTACCACTTGGATCTCTGCAAGCGGTAGCTTTGTATACTTCCTTGCAATGTTGTTCATCTGCTGTCAGTGCCTTTGTGGGAACGATTGACTCACCTTCCCAAAACTTCTTCAGCAATATGTTGCCATCCACTTGATCACTGACAGTAGCGAAAAGGCATTGAGGGCTGCCCTGCTCAAAACCTACTAGACCAAATAAAATCCAACCTAAAGCAGTGTTCTGAGCAGTGGGAGATCCTTTTGGACCTTTTACTATACCTTTCCTGAGGACTTGAGCATAAATATCTGCTCCAAGTAGCATCTCTATCTGGCTTGGGGTATCGAATTCAGGATCAGCTAATTTGATTCCCTGAAATTCTGGCCAGTGACTTTTATATAACTTCTGTGAAGGTAATGAAGAAGTTATAGTGCTTATAACATTTGCCTTTACCTGGAACCTTATGTTGGGGTCTAAGCGAGATTGAATCGTCACCATGACGAAAAACTTGGGAGTTAAAGAACTCTGATCACCGCCTATTCCTGAAATAATACTATTCGCAGGTATTTTCTTCAAACCTAGCAATCGTACTGCTGATTCGGTTATGAATGATGTCTGGGACCCTTGGTCCAATAACACCCTCAACAGTTGACTATTACTGCTACTTGTCTGTGCTTCGACAATAGCAGTTGCTAATAAAACCTGTGACGTCATCGATTGCTTGGAAAAATGAACAAAGTTTGAAGTTGATGAAGATGAGAATGAAGATGGTTCGCAATGTTTCAGCTGTGTCCGGACCGTGGACACGGCTGCTTTGACCTCAACTGCTGAATTAGAACTCTTTGTGTTTGCAGTGAAGTTTGAAATAGATTTGGGATGCAATAATGAGTGGTGCTTTTTGTTACAAATACGACAAGTGGAACTATTACGACAATATTTAATTGAATGGTTATCTCCCAAGCAATTAAAACAAAGCCTGTTATTCTGGACAAAGCTGTGACGTGAATCGTAACTCTCCTTAGCGAAATTCTTACAATGTGCAATTTTATGGTTCTCTTTACAAAAAGGACAAGACAATATCTTAGAACCATTGATATTATTATTGAGTGCATGCATAACTTTTGATTTATAGTGAGAGGTGTCACTTTGATTAACAAACTTATTAACCTTAGGATCTAAAAACTCAAGGGCTCTAAATCTAGACTCTAGAAACTCTTTGAACTCCACAAAATTCGGCAATTGATCATGTGTGCTAATCTTCGCCTCCCATTGTTTGCGTGACTCCGGGTCTAGTTTGGAACTAACAATGTAAACAATTATAATGTCCCATGAACTTACATCAACAGACAGATTCTTTAGTCCATTTAAGCATTCTACGGTTGTATCTAAGAGACCCTTAATAGAAGCAGAAGATTCTATTACATTAGGTTGACTCATGAATCGCTTCAGTAAAGAATTTGATTGGAATCGCTTATTCTTATACCTACTACTAAGCTGAGACCAACAATTTTTGTAATTGGCCGCCGTAATCGGTATATGCCTTGGAATATCGTGAACAGTTCGGTTTCGTGAAGCCACATCCCTACCAAAAATATACTCGTCTAACGCAAATGGAATGAATGCGGATTCCCTTGTGAGTCTTGATAAATTAGGGTTTTTATTGTAAACGGGGTGAAAGATAAAGTTGATTGCGTCTGACTGTGGACAGTTTATGTTAATGTTGTATGAGATAATATTAACTTGTTACATCGATTTTATATTCAATCGTGAAAAGGTTTACTCACGTTACCTATTTCTTTCACAGGTGTTTGATATTGACTGGTGTTATAGCTTACCAACTTAGTAGTACCTCTGAAGTGTGAAGAGTCTGTGGGTTCGATTGGTACCCCTTCAAATACAAACATATAATACTATGTCCTTACTAATATTATAAATGCAAAAGTAACTCTGTCTGTCTGTCACGCTTTCACGCATATTCTATGCGTGAAAGCGTGACAGACAGACATGAACCGATTTTAATGAAAATTAGTACAGATATAGTCTAGAGCCTTAGAAAGGACATAGGCTACTTTTTACCCGACTACGCTATAAGGAAGTCATGTTTTACCCGTTAAACGTCTCTACGCGGACGGAGTCGCGGGCAGAAAGCTAGTAATGTATAAGAAAGAAAAAAGTATAAGTAATAAATAATTGTCATGATTAATATTTGAACACGTCTCGTAGGTATGTTTGACTACCTTTTTAATTGATTTAAGTTTACCACTGTTAAACTTATATGATATCCGTAGCACAAGTGTTTAAGCTACTCAGTACGGAATAAGAGCTATAAACATTGATGTTACGTTGTCCATCAGATAATTATTTCTTAAGTATGGTAAAAACTACAACAACGATACAAAACTAAACAAAGCAAAAAGCCATTCAAGACTCCATAAAAAGTTCATCGTAGAAAACTGCCATGTAGTAATTTAAGTAATTGCTATAATAAAAACCTGTTACAGAATATCGCTTGTAAACGATTGAAATAACCTTAGCATCGTTTATGCAGTAATTGCACTATTATCACTATTAAATCGTTCACCGAGTGTCGGTATAATGATGTAAACATATATACAGTTTTATGGTGAGATTACATAATTTTATGTAAGTGTCTAATCTTGTAAATTAATACTATTAGTAGTTACAAAATAAGTGCTTGGTGATAAAAATGTAACTATGGAAAATGAGGCGTTTCACTGAGCTAGGGATGGCAACGTTCAATATTGTTAAAAATGTTAGAAATACCAAAATTTTAATACGTGAACTATTTTGGTGCAATTAAATAGAGGGGTTAATGTGTCCACCCTCGAATATGAAGCGACAATTGTTCGAAGATTATCATAATGCGTAATGAATATTATGTTCTCAATTTGCTAGTATTCTAGTCGGAGAATGAAGATCAAAGATCTAGTTAGAATAACTAGAATAGTGATTAAAAACATGGATAGTTGTAATGAGAGAGTACCGAAATAAGTAGCAACAATGAAGCAACAGAAAAAAAAATAAGTTGTATATATACGTTATACCTAGTGTATAAAGACTTTAACCCCACAGAAGCCCAGTACGTTCCCAAGCACTATTTCCATTTCGAATCCAGGTATTCCATTCATAGAGCTTGCTACTAATCTACCAAGCTAACCGAACCTAACCAACAGCCCGGTATAATCCACGCAACAATTTACGAACAGCATAATCCCAATCTGTTTCGAATCGATACTTCATAGTGCCGGCTGAAATAACACAGCTTAGTATGTAGAACAATAATTATTTAAGTCGGCACCGGCATAAACAATAGTAATTCCACAAATCCCGAGGCAAGAGGGAAGGCAAATTAATGAGTTGCACGCTACAGCGCGTTACTCACACGGGATTACGGCCTGGGCTCGGTGTAAACTTACTTTATTAGATGGTTAATACAACGCGTTGTTATTGGACAAGTTGTATGTTCGTCGTGGTATTGTTTTCTATGTTCAAGAAAATGAGCGGTGTCGATAGTGGTTGTTGGAGCTTTGACAGCAATGACAGCAGGATCCTAATGTGCTTATGAGATAAAAGTACTACCACTTTTTATAAATTGCGGTAAAAGCCTATACATTTTTTTCATAATAGCACAGATAAAATTTTCGAATTAATCGGTGTAGATTCTTTATCTCGAAAAGAACACTCCGTCGTTGTTAAGTTCTGTTTTGAGTGTTGGATTGTACCTTCTTATTTCTGTTTTTCATTATGCATTAAACAATATAGTACTAATAAAAATAATCAGCCAGTTATGGACCAAATTAGAGAAACCTAATGAAAAGAAAGAACGCATGTAATCAAACTTGTTTGAACTACCAAACTACAGTTTACCGAACTTACTTAGCAATCAGAACATATTCATCAATAAACAATTCGATTAATAAACGTTGTTACGGCAGGTGCAACGATGGCTACCCGAACAATAGTTTCAATTTAGTTGCTAAGAGACGCTCCTTATTTATCATACACCATCTTCCTGGTATCGTAACAGCATTAGCTACTGTGAGAGCTTTATGGTTCGTAGACACGATCTCGTTCGCCAAAAGCTTGTCGATGAGCTGATAAAATTTGATAGCAAAGCTCGCGACGTCACTCGAGTTACTGTCGCGATGGGAGTGAATCTTAAGTGCTTTTCTCCGAGCTAAACGCCAATCAAAATCAGGTTGATGGATAGTTTTATCGGTAGAGTTTTTAGAAAGCTTTCAGTTCCTATCGCTGATATTTTAAAATTTTCAAAGATTTAACGAGTTGAATTTTGGAATGACTTAAAAATGAAGTCGTTTTGTCGTCTTTTTGGTCTAAATTTTTGTTTAAAAATGTGGCTCTTACGAATAATAAAATGAAACTCTAATGTTTTTGACAAAACAATCATAAAGAAGCTTTAACCTTCAAAACTACAGACCTTATCGACTGTGTACACAGACCTCTAGCGGGGTATTCAATACGGTCGAATCAACGCGAGTGCGCCCGACCCACCGCTGTTGACTAGAGACCCACCCTGTTTGTTTAGGTAACTAAGTTTGGCTCTCGGGTCTTGGTTCATTGACCACGTATTTAACTTCAGACAATATTGGTGGCCGTAAAGGACGCATCCGTAATGAAGCAAGTCCTATTAACCCTTAACAACCCACAAGTGTCTCGCGGACACATTTTTGCGTTTAAGTTTTGATAAAAACTAAAGTATTTATTTTTATGAATCAGCCTTTTACCTATTTGATCTCCAATGTTTTAAGATTCTAAAAGTGCTTTTAAAATATTTTTAACGTATAAGATTTATTAGTTATTTTAAATATACAAAAATAGTACTTTATCAACCCACAAGTGTCCAATAGACACAATAACATTTTGTTTGAGAATGTGAACAAAGATTATTTTTATTTATATTAACGTATAATCTTATGATGTCGGGTGGGTCATAACGATTAATATTTTATACCCATAATAATCTGACACCACTTTTTTGTGTTATAATTGTCGTCTTTGTTTTCGTCTCGCATATCAGTGATTAGACACACAAGACACCACATAATAGTCCTCTTATTCAGTATTATTCAGATAAATAGATAAAGGGCAACCTATAAGACGTAAACTTCAACTTGTACATGTTTACAGTAACGATGAAAATACTTTTGTGCATACTAATTCGATATTGAAAAAATGTGACAGAACCAGCAACTGTAAACGGTTATGAACGAATTATAGTTATAATTCTTGGAGTGAGGGTGATGATTATGACTCATGAGTGTAGGTAGTAGAGTTCAGTATGAAACGAATAGATACCTAGCAAATTCAAAATATATTTATATTAGATGTTATTATGTAACGTAGTGTAGGACGCCCGCAGGCCAGGTGGTGTGACGATCTGCGCAGGACGGCTGGTAGGAGCTGGATGCGAGTGGCCGAGGAGAGAGAGAAGTGGCGTGCATTTGGGGAGGCCTATGTCCAGCAGTGGACAGAAATGGGCTGATGATGTTTATGATGATGATGAGATGTTATTATATGACTGGAACACACGCAAAATAAAAAATACAAAAAAACTATTTTTGCGTGAAATTGCAACAGTATTGGTAACACCTCATACACGGAGACAAAGTAAGGAAAGTCCATCAAGTAAGCACTTAGCTGCCAAGAACCATGTAGAAGCTGACCTACTCAATTATCTGAATCTGCTGTAAAAAGGATAAAGCGTTGTTAGTTTACTCTTCGATATTAACAGCGTCTCTATCAAGTGCTGTGATAAGTGCAATCATATAATGACTATTACAAATTTTGAAAAAATATACATCTTTAACTATACAAGTGCAAAAATACATTACTGAAGTTCATTCTAATATCTTTTTAATTTAAATAACTTGTTTTTCACTCATCACACCTTATATTTATCAAATGTGTCTGTTGGACACTACTGGTCAGTTACGTTACAAAAGCTTACTGGGTAGTTAAGGGTTAAACTGCCAAATTGAATGCCGATATCGTTCCTATATTGGAAAAGACGGCTGGCTACTCGTTCGTTCAAAATCGATTTCGCGTAAAGTGCTCTAAATTAAATTTTCGATACGCATCGTCCGATAATTAACTTCCTTTGTCGCTTTTGGGGTATTTACCGTTATAATTTATCTTTTCATTCCATCTCTTATATCTAACAAACCAAAAATTAGGATGTGATAGACAATTTGATGATTACAACTTCGAATGCTATAAATTTTATTGTATTGTTTTTTCTCATTTCACAAACTATATCTTAATTTAAACATACTTATGAAAGACCATTTCGGAAATTATCCTGATCATCTTTAAATTAATCATATATGAGTTGTAGTTGAACCTGGCAACCAAAAAAAAACATCTTCGAAACTAACTGGGTAACTCGAATCGAATCAAAGTGGACCAAATCCACGCGGTAGCGGAAGCGCCGAATAAACAAACAGAGTTCCAACACCAATTTATTATCACCCATTCAATTGTCCGAATGCAAAGTGTTCGCAGTAGATCAAGTTTCGCGAGTCATTTGTCTGAAGGCGCGTTTCGCAAGACACAATCAGAGGACAAGTGCGTGAGACGGGATTTGCCCACGCGGCTGATTTGCGACGACGACGTAGGTAGGTGGGGCCTGTCACTGCCACCTACCAGCGCTGACTGATTCTGTCATTGTGCCAGCTCGATTATGATTTGTTTCGCTTCATTTGTTTCGAATGTCTTGTTTCAAATTCTAGAGTTATGTTCAAACACTTTGTGGATAGAGTGCATGGCTTGTTTGATCTTGTTAAAGCTCTGTTGATTTCTTCATCAGTTAGTCGAATACCTTTTGTAGTAGTGCAGTCATACTCTAGCATCATATAAGTTGTTTTAGTTTAGGCACTTTCTATTACTTACTACTTTTCAACGCCATAGTCCGTCATAGGGCTTAGGCCCTGTAGCCCGTGAATAGTAATAATTATAGCTATTACTTGTAAGGGCTGATATTTTTCAAGTAGTCAAAATAGAAACTCTAACTAGCAACAGTGTTTACTGTCAGTTATCAGTTTTGAGAATGATACTTACACAACATAACTATGTGATGCAAGTCTAAATAACAAAAGCTGTGCAAGTATCCAGACCAAAAGATAATCTCTTTTGTCTCCCTACCCCCAGTTTAACTGAGGTCGACCGAAATAACCGCGTAAAAAACCTCCTAATTAAGATGAAAATAATATTCCACACTTTTCATACAAAGAGAGAGAACAGTGCTCTACTCGACTAATATGCAAGCTGCACTGCATACATTAACATAGAAAGCTTATTGTCACGGGTTTAACAATACAGATCAGAGGGAAGGTCAACTAAAAATAACACCAAGATGCCTAACTCGTTCTTGTCTCTTTGGAATATCTCTAGCTGCCTTATGAACTTTTCGAGTCTTGTTTTAAAATGCCTACATGAACCATGAGCTTAAATGCGTGTTTTAGTTTTCCAGACAAATTTTGTAGTGTCTTCGGTAAAGGATTCTACAAAAGGGATAAAGTCAATGACTAATTAGGTATAGTTGCATAGTATGCATCCTTATAGCTGTTTACCCCTGTTAACTCTAGATCATGATATTTAGAGGCAGTAAGTTATAGCTGATTTATTCCCTTATTTAACTAACTTGTAGTCCTGTTTCAGTTACTAGTTAGGTCTAGCCTGCTTTTCCTTAAACGATATCAATATCAGTTTTTATAAAATAAATATTGAAAAATGGTTATCACGTTTTTTTTTTATCGTAGATCGTTGGCTAAAGTTAAGTTTCTGAAATATTATAAGTGCAAACTTTAACTTATTAAAATTTTATAGCAGAATAGGGCTCCGTCTCTGGCGTGGGTCGGTGACGTCAGTTGGATCATGATTTCCTACATTTCTCGTTGCATATCTAATCGTCTATGTGAATACATTCATCATGATCTAGATTGCGTCCAGTATTTATGCACTTCACATTTGCGGATATAAGGACTACATTAATCATCTATAGATTTTGTTGTGGATACTTAGTTTAACGATCGCAAGGGAGGTGTTAAGGATGTTGTCAATAAAAGAGGAAATCATTCTGAACGAAAATAATTTCTTAAACTTGAATAGGTAAACTGTTTGAGATTCTTTCCAGCGTTTTCTACTCTACGTAAAAAAATCAAACTCATTGTATTATTCGTTGATTTCTGTACTTATGCCTTGCCTTAGTCATTTTGCAAATATTAAACATGAAAATAAAGCGATTTGAAAAATCTTTAATCCAAATGACCGAGAGATGCTTACGGATTCTTTACGGAATCTTAAAATAATTTAATTCTCGTAACACGTAACGCATATTCTAATTTTCTCCTCGCACGAAATTTGTGTAATATAGTCTCAGCGTACGTACGACGTGAGTATATGCAAAGGCATTCTAATACGTCGCCAAATTCAATGGCAGAGTAATTAGAACTAAGAGAGCTCCGCGTTTCGTTGGAGCGAGCCAAACATCGTTTAGAGAGAGACGTGCAATGTTAACGAGGGCTAAATTATATTTGTTCTCCAGACAGAATACATAAGACAATATGCATTTGTAGGTAGAAGCTCCACCGCTCCTTGTATTTGAGACAACGATATTATTCAAGTTCTACAAAGCTCGCGTCGATTGGACCGCGTTTTGTTATCTGCTTAACTTATTTAGGTACAGCTGTTTAGAATAATATTGAATCTACATTACCTTCGATACTAACGAGTTTAAATTTTCTCTTATCTTATGAATAATGTTCAGATTAGGTTTTCATGTCGAAATAAATAAGATTAACTATTTACGAACATTATCGTTTATGTAAAATCACCGGTCTAGCTGATTGTAACTGAATGCACTAATAATTTTCTTATCTCCTTTTCATGTTTCTTACACTTGACCAAGAAATATATATTATTGGAGACAATGATGTAGTTTTAAACCAATTATCAGTATTTATTAATCGAACTTCCTAAAATTCATGTCTTACCTGCTCCAATATCCCAATGACTAGACAAATCAATTAACGTCACACTGAAAATGTAATCTCAAACAAAATCGATATATCGGATATTCTAATTCACTTACCGCGACCCTAACATTGCTGTCCCTTTTAAATTAATGAAAGATGAGTATTCGATGAAAGGCTTTAATGTTCCATCAATATGCATTAGTCACTCTGTCTAACTCCATTATCAGAGGATTACAATTATGTGTGGACATCACAGTCGGCCAACATGGGCATTAGGTGACCAACAGGTTTGGATTAATCTGTGTATTTTGTTTCGTAATTGAAATTTATATGTTAAACTTCATTTAGGGAATTAAGCTTATCGGTATTATCTGAAGTTATTGGTTCTTTAATGAATGCAGCAATTTCTTATTTCGTTTCGATAATTTAATGGATGATTTGAAATTCATAGCGGGGTGTATGCATAATCGTTCTATTCAGAAGGCTATGTAGGAGGGTCTTTGGAAGCGTTCTGAGTTTGGTTGTTGAATAATAGTGGAATGTAGTGATAATAAATATGTAACGTACCCGTATGCGGTTTTGCAACACGGTTTTGCCGGCTCGTGGCCACCAGGGAACAAATGTCGCGTAATGTTCTAACCGCAGATAAATTAGTTGTTGTGTTGGTCATCACTAATGTCGCATATGGGGATTGGGGTATGTAGTTAGTATATATATTTTGGAATATTTTGGGTACAAAATAATATTATGGTGCAAAGCCTACTGCGCTTTTAGTAGAAAAACGAGTATGAATAAGTATACTAGTAGGTGAAGGAACAGAGAATGAACGTGTGTTTGTTTTTGTTTTTCCTTAACTGACTATGATAATGGCTTGGAGTAGCCTCGTCATAAAAAGAACTGGAAATTATTATTAAAATAAAACCTTTTTTTCTCTCTATAAACCTGCTAACCACAAGCAAACATCTAAACATTCTGTAACATCTATCAGTTCACGCCAGCTTTGTTAACACTCTCCATAATAATGAGTTGGAAATTTCAATTTCCCATTCCGTCATAACTTTTCGACTCTGATGACAAACTGTTTGACAAGTCAACTGCAGATTAACTGCCTGCCGAAGTTGCCGCCGCAAAGCGTTTAGTTCGGGAGTTGGTCTAAACCGACATAATGCCAAGTTGCCAAGTCACTGCAGCTGACTTGCCGAGTCGCTGTTGTTGTCATCTGCAAGCTGCCGATATCGGGCTGAGAAGCTACTACTGTTATTATTTGAGTGTTATTCTAAGACTTAGTTTTATGCGCTCAGTGAGCACAATTCGTTTGATTATTGCCACCTACACGTGATAAAGAAGAAATTTTAATGCTTGCAGAAAAATGACTAAATTAGTAATGTTTCATTGATTATTAAAATGTGAAATATTTTATTTAAGTTCATAAGACGGAATACATATTTAAAAAGATTTTCGCATAATTTGTGGTGCTGTTGTAAATTATA
This sequence comes from Maruca vitrata, assembly GCA_039566165.1. NCBI lineage: Eukaryota > Metazoa > Arthropoda > Insecta > Lepidoptera > Crambidae > Maruca > Maruca vitrata. The sequence continues at coordinate 9,438,254 of CM076923.1, read as the reverse complement.
GATAGATAAATAATATGAATAAATATTTCATAAAAGTAGTTCACAAAGTTAGAGTAGTCAAGTTCAGCATACAAGACTGTTTGTATATTACGAGCATAAGTTTTTAAGTTCAATGAAGATAATTTTTCGGCTCAATAAATCCTAAACCATCATTTTTATCTCTAGATTTACTAGACGGAAGAGAAACCAATCCAATTTACACCTACGTAAGGAAACGTCTATATTTTATAGCGAACACACGTGCATATTCTATTCTCACATACAAGTAGGGCGGGATGATAAAAACCCGATCGCTCGGAAGTATATTTAAATGAAGAGTGGAAGCAATTTGTGCTGAAAGTCATAAAAGACGTCGCAAAGGCGGAGGCGCCGACGGCCAAGTGTTGCCAGTTAATATGATTTCTTAACGCCGTAAGCAATTTATTTAAGGTAGATAGTCTTATAATTTCAATTGAGTAATTTTTATTTTTATGATTTAGTGACATTAAAAAATGAAGAGTTTGCAACTAAAACATTTTGCTTCACTGGTTTTGATAACATTTTTCAGAAGTTCGTTTTTTTGAAGTCAAGAAATAATAAATTCAATAAAGGTTCGGCCACTGTCGTCATAAATTACAAATTTGTGTAGCAAATTTCATTCAAATCGGTTCAGTAATTTTAAAGACAAAAAGAAATAGTTACTTTGGCAAGGAGTATGTTTTATAAAAACGAATTACCGTCATTAATAAATTCAAACAAAATAAAACGCCGTAAGTATTTCTTTTCCATAATACAGGCAACACTGTTTTCGGTTTCCTTAAAGCCCCTACACCTATTAAAAAGTTCTTGGCGTCTATTTTTGGCTCCGTCGCCGAGTCCGCGCCAAATAAGAGTTATGTGACAACTTGTGAAAATAAGTTACGGTAAGTTGCCTGTAAAAATTTGAGAGCGACATGCTCAAGCATAATGTGACTTTACAGAAAGATTTAGTGTGAGATTATAGTTTCAGTACAAAATACACGGTAACAACATTAAATAAAAAGTATGTTCTTTAGAACTTGTGAAAAAATAATATTGTACATTTACTTTTTTTAATATCCCGACTATCAAAAAGTATTGTCAAAAACCCTTAAGTAATAGCATTGAACTCGATTAGTAGTCGAGTGAATTCCAGAAAGTAAAAAATGTTAAAAACACTACTTACATAATAATATCATTATATTCCTTTTTCGGCTCATTATTTTTTTGTTTTGCATACCGTTGGCATTAAATAGATTTACAAAAGTTTTTATGACGTAAAAGTTTTTGTGACGCAATTTATATAAGTGACGTCACTCGTTACAAAGACTGGCAGCAAAAACTTAAAACAAAACATGTATCCAATCTAAAACAATCAATAGAAAGATATTAGAGGGGATTGGTGTTAATGGAGACATCCTGTCTGTAAGTAGTTTTTAATATTTTCTGGAAGTATTCCCCGAAACAAAAAGCCGGGGTAAAGCTTTTTGTCGCGACGACACTCGCGCCCTATGATTTAGATCTATTTTTAACACGTCTTTTTATAGATGCATTGATTTTTATATTTTTAAAATAGTGACATAAGTAATAGAAGATGATTTTTTCTCGTAAGACATTACTCTTATGCATATTGTCAATTCATCATTCGAAAGCTACTGCTGTCTGCTTTAGAAATACGTATTAGCTCAATAGCAAGCTTTAGTTTTATATTAGTTACTTCAAGCCTTAAATCTTTTCAAGTTTTATTATATAATTCCTGAAGTTCTTCAACTTCGTCCTTAGGGATTGGTATCAGCCAACTGCGCACCACATAATTTAATAGCGCATAAATGTGTGCGCAAACACAAGTGCACCATCTGTTCCCTTACTCATAGTTCAAAGAGCCTGAAAACTGCCATGAGCGATGAAAGATCAGGCGCAGGACCACCTGCTAAACATGCTTGAACGAAGCGTACAGCCAAACAGGTCCAATTAAGCAATTGTGCTAGGCTGCAGTAGCCTTGTTAGCGCTTGTTCAGTTTATGCTAAACCACACCAAATTCTTAGGTGTTCAGTAGTACCAACTAGACAACCCAGACGATGCCGCATAGCGGCGAAGTTTAAACTGTAAATTTCAATAGCGTGCAAAAGCCACAAATTTAGGAGCAACCAGTTTAAACCGGTTAAAGTTAGCCCAAGTTGTTAGTGTTCCCGTGTACCCCGCACAATAGCTGGCTGACATGCTAGTCTCAACCTATTTGCATATTGATTTTGCCTTTGAAATGTGCAATGAACGGAACTATTGGTATTTTGAAATGTAGACGTATGCGCTTGCCCCGGGAGCATCGTACGGTTGCATTAATTTCTGTTTTGTAGCCTGCAATGTGAAACGCGGCCTTTTTGAAATAGGTAAAAGCAGTAGGTACACAACAATAAATTAACACTATACTATTCTGCTTTAAAAATTGACCACAGTGAGGTCACCATAAATCTCTACTTGTACCTTTTACTTTTGTTTGTAACGTTACATATAGGCAATGTTACAATGTTATATGAAAATAATTTGAATCACTCAATAAATCATAATTTCCATGTGATAACTTATGATATCCTTCGCTGGTAGCTAGTCTCAAACTTGGCTAAAGTCTACTACAGTTTTCAGTTTATAAGACTAATAAAACGTTCAAAGTAAATTAAGTTGTGAATTGATACGTTCATGTGTCCATACCGACATGTCATGGTCACCGCATACGAATTCAGGAACTGTAATTAATTTTAGAGCGTTTCATTCCTCAGCGTCGCCGGCTAAACACATTAAACCGCCAGGTCACGATAACACAATTATGTTTTAATTTATATACGCCCCGGGCCTATCACGCAAACAGGGCCCATTTACACGCACCGTTATCAAATGAACCACAACTTGGCTAGTTTTTACTAATTATTAAGATAAATATTGTTTTAACTACACCTTGTTTTTGGGAGCACGAGCCGTTAACATGGCCACAAATAAAAGCGTGTTTACGGTCCGCCAAGTAATAAAGGTTAACATATACTTGTAACAGATTTATGTGGGCTTTCATTCTTTTCGCGAATGAAATATCGTTAGAAATGTTCAGGTGCTCCGATATTTTTGGTGAACGGTGAAAGTATTGCGGCCATAAAATGCCGAACGATAAAAATACAAATTAAGGTGAAGGATTCTTGTAATAAAACAAAAGTGACCAAATATTGCGATAAAGTTAACTGGAATGGTTATGGTGATATTTACTTAAGCTACAGCAATAAAACTTTTTTATTGACATGAAATTTAAATCCTTCTGAAGGCTATGCAGAGTATTTTTAAAATATGTAAGGGTCTTGGTGCAAATCACATATATGGCGCAAAATTGATATACCTCGTACAATTTTATGAAATGTAGCATAACATTTACTTTAATACGTTTATTTCTTTTATCATATGTAATCTATTAGTGGCGTCTAGTAACAGGCCATCCTTATCTTACGGTTCATAAACTAATACTGATGATGTATGACGTAATAAAATTAACTGCGAATCAAATTGTCCGAGGCCCGGCCGTTTACGCAACAAACAGACACTAAACATCCCTTCTGCGTGCGACCCTTAGTTTCGTCTGAGGGGAATAAAATTATCTGCTTCGTACTACGAACGCAGTCTGGCATTGCAAGATCAGCGTGCATGTGTGGTGCAAGTTATAGGTTAAGTACATTGAATGGAATATTATTTTAGACTGGTCGGCTGGAAATCGGATTGTGAATGAAAGCCTATGCTCAGCGATGAACAGAAATAGGCTGAGATTATGGTGATGATGACCGATTTCAGTTTACCGGCCGGTCGCTATGGAGATCAGCAAACTGCGCGAGATATGTTGTACTACTCAAGTGTGCAAGGAAGCACAAGATTTCGCCCTGTTTTCGAGTAGCCTCGTCATCGTCACCGGACTTCTTCGTCATCTTACTGCTAGAATTCGAAAACTGATTTTTATCTTCAAAAATCTTCGACACGTTGCAAATAGGGAAATCATCAGAATGGTTTACATGGCTCTCTGCCAATCACTATTGACCTATTGCCTTCCAGTTTGGGGAGGTGCACCCAAGACAACTATGATACACCTAGAAAGGGCTCAGAGGGCAGTTTTGAAAGTAGGGTATTCTCTCCCTTTCCTCTACCCAACCACTGAGCTGTACACACTGTGTGGCGTTCTCTCTGTTCGCAAACTCTTTATTCTTAACACAATTCTTTATAAGCATACCCATCTTAGCTATGATCCTTCTTTTGAAACTAGGAGAAAAAAAAGTAAAGTCTGCACTTATCAAATCCTTAAAACGCAGTTTTCTCACAAATTCTTTTGTTTTTTGGGAAGTTATTTGTATAATAAACTTAATAAAATTTTATTTTTCTATTCACTACCTACACATGCATGCAAGGTGCTGTTACAACAGTGGTTATTAAACATAGATTATGATGCGGCTGAAGGTTTATTGATAGTGGTATCCTAGTTAGAAATGTTGTTTGGTTTGTAAATCTATCTTTTTGCTGTGTTTCCTGATCATTACAAATAATATGAACTGTTTATTCATTTTAGTCTGAGGGTGGGAGCCTGGCGATCCGTCACACAGGGTTTACCCTAGTATGGACACCAGTCTCTCACACTGGTAACTTAGCTCCTAAGTATTATTAGTTCTTTAATATTGTGTACACTACCTTTGTGAAGAGGAAATAAATAAATATTATTATTATTATTATTTATTACTTGCGGTGGAGCGGATGGTCTCACCCCTAAATTCCTCAATCTTGAAACAGAGTGTTTGCGTACACGCTTTGGCACGTCCCCAATAAGCTCACAGTGGGCTACTACTATTCATCTTCCAGTGTGCCTCTTGCCAAATTAAGTGCCACGTGAAACGCTCCCCACAAAATGTTCCCCACGGCTAAAAATGTTCTGCGCATTTGTCTGATTTTTGATGGGATTGGAAATCTTAAATGAACAGTTAGTTGGACCAAATAATTTAATTTGACTACTAAACTAAACACGTGAATTTAATCCGTAATCTTAGTTTATTTCAAATGGAGAAATAAATTTAATATCTCACTTACATTCATCTGAACCCGCGGTGTTGTGTTACGAAAATTAAGAAAGAAGCTTACAAGAGGAAGATACAAATATTATTACAATAATAGGAAATGTACATCATCATATAAATCCTTGTGGGGATTGAATTCAAGTATGTGAAGTATTTCCTCAATTGTTATTTAACCTTTTCCCGCCTACGGTTGGTCACTTAGACCAAACAAAGAAACATCTCCGTTAATGTTTTCGGAGCAATTAGAGCCCCATCTCTGATTTAAGGTTATGGGCGCCACGCCCGCAGGTCACGTGGCCACTATCTCTCTATTTACTTTGACACGCGTGAAATATGTGCGAAATTACCACGTCATGACCAGATGAAGCTAATTTAGGTGAAAGCGTGGAATTGACGTGTACTAATTTATGGGCACGTTTGATGATAGGTTATATTATAGTTTCGGGCCTGAAATGTTTCGATATTAACATTATACGTGGAGCAAAATATAATACTCGTAATATAGAATTATGTGAAAAAACAATCCTTACTACTAAAATACCAGTCGCCAATCCGTGAACTTTGAAAAGATTTAGGTAAAACTAATAAACAGAAGAAACAAGGAAGCTGATACTTACCACAACTTGGTTTAAAAACCAGATACATTTAGACTGAATCTAAAATTAGAGTTTTCATTGATATTGTAGATAAAATTAATTCGAGTATCATTCCTAATAAAGTGCGGATTTTCCAATTTAAGTTCCCCCAAGAACAATTCACCAACTTTAATAAATACAAAAACTATTAACTAATAGCGCCCAACGTGCCCAAACAACTGTTAACCCTAAAATGTGCACAGATTCATTACAGTGCGTAACTAACGCAGCGTACACGCGTCGCTGTTTATCAGCCGGGTCGATTAGACCCGGTCCACCCTCGCATCGTAACCCTCCACTGACGTTTATTTTTCGTGCAACATGAGACGGACGTATACGAAAAATATGTCTGCCTTTCTCTAAAACAACAGAAAAGACGCGCGAAACTCAGTGGCAAATATGCGACGTATGTTTACATTGTATCAATTTACAGGACACTTGTGTGTGGCCGCGAAATTGGAGCTGCTAAATTGTCATTCCTTGTCAGCTCATTTGCGCAGTTTGTAGGGTGAGACGTTCGTTGGCGTACGAACAATCGGTTAAATGAAGATGTCCATTGTAAATGTAATTCTTACAAGCATGTTTGTTTCTCGTTTGTGCGAATATAACATTCAAAATTCAAAATCGGGGAGAAAAAACATGAAACTTTTTTAAAATGTCGGCGATTTCGTAGGTATGTTATATATTTTTTGAGAATATCAACTATTTTATTCATACGATAGTTTAGTTTTTTGGCAGACCAAAATCTATTGAAACAGGATATTCAATTATCTACTACTAATGATTTATTTCGATACGCAAAGAATTTTAAATAAAATTCAAAGCTTACAATTTTTTTTTACAAATTGCATATTCCCACTAAATGGTTACCTTTTCAATGTAGAATATAAAATTTTAAAAAAATATTTGGTGGTCTGAAAATACAAATTAAAAATAATTAGTAACGGCTTTAAAGCCTTCAATTAGCAATGCAAATCTCCACAATTAATAAAGATTTCAACGTCACAAATTTAGACAAGCGAAATATGTCTTGTAAACATCATTAATCATTTTAATCTAACAATCGGTTATTATAAATCTTGGGGTGGGTCTTCTTAATAGCGAAAAGCCAACATGGATTTTATATCAATTACGGGATTATGCGAAATATAGAGGGAGATCATAATATGCAATCGATCTCTATTATGGGGCAACCCCTATTGCAAAAATGTATTCATAGTACCAACTAGTGCATTTGAAAATACGAGGGGTGACCACACCACAGCGTTACTGATTTTGATTTGCTAAAATTCTCTTGGGATGTGGTGCATCGTGGCAAACAAATAATAATTCTTAAATCCCATTTATCATCTACTCAAATAAATAATATATTTTTCACAAAATAAAAGTAAAAAAATAATGAAAAGAGTTGGTTTTAGTTAAGATTTTAAGAAAAATATTTTTTTTCTTGCTTTCAATCAAGAATACGCTGAATTAGCGTATGATAGGAGTTACAATTTTATCTTTTAATGTCGAAACATAATATTTTTATACATACTTGCAGCTCAATAAAATGTCATTACATTCTCATTAGTTTCTATGGTCAGTTGAAGAGGATTGAGTTATGTTTTATACTTAACATTAATATTTTAATTTCATTAAATTACATCATTAGCGTTTTCTATGTACTATCGGAGTATTTGGCGGTCGACCACCTATAAGGTGAAAATCGCTTGGCGCTTATACGTCTGTCAAAGCAAGCCCCGCCAAAATTGTGGTCCGAGAGCCTGCAAGATTTTTTCGGTAGGTATATGAGGCAAGCTGAAAACTTGTCCTATACCTTTAATATTATAACTCAACACAAAACCGCAGACCTGGCTGAGTACCGGGGCTAAACCAAACCCCCAATTTTTCTTATTTTAAAATATATTTTATAATCCAAAAAAATATACTTTGTCAGTTCACCTGACAGGTAGAAGTTCCATCGAAATAATTTGTCTTACAACGTGAGTCTTATTTTTTAGTTATAAATAAAAAGATGAAAAATATTTTTGGGGGTTTGCTTTAGCCCCGCTACTCACCAGCCAGGTCTGCAGTGTCGTGCTGGGATATAATAGGAGAGGTTCAGGATAAGTTTTCAGCTTGCCTCAAATATCTACCAAAAAATTCTTGCTAGCTCTCCTACTATTGGAACGTTTTTGCTTGGATTTTGACAGATTTTCTTTAAGTGCTCTTCTATTGGCCAGTGGGCGGGGCTATTGGCGTTTAAAGAAATCTATTTGAAAAGTGTACTACCGCCAGCGTTGCCGATAGTACCACGGACTCTGTTTTGCTGTAAACACCGAATTTAACCCGGGTAATTTGACAAATCACCATGTTAATAGCACCAATAATAGCTGGCAACGCGATACCAGCGCCTAAACGGCCGTATAAGCGTCAGATTACCTCGTTTATGCACCAATCAGCATTTAGTGCCGAATAATATTCAGATTAATGGCAATTATTTTACGCATTTTAATTATACCAATAATTTTACTTCATCACGTAGCCTATTAATTTCCGGTTATGGTCCAACCGGTAATAGGTACAACCTGACACAAAAAATGCAATCAATACCTCAATTTCTTCACATAACTTTCACCTTTAAATGCATAAGGTTAAGGAGAAATTTTCCGTGGTTGCAACGGGAGTTTAATAATTTTTGACCTGTTGTACTTAATGTTGATTGATAGCACGTACACGGCTTTTAACTGATTTTTCATGCAACGAATTTTCTGTTATGACTGCAATAAAAGTAATGAAAATGTGAGGTAAGAGTTATGAAGCTATAACAATTATCGGGAAATTACCACTAAAGTGTAAAATTACTTTAGGTATCTGCTTCTTTGTATAAGGTTAGTACGGATATCTTTAGAATTATGCTACATGACATCTAGCTGGCTTAAAATTTTGTGAGTATCAAAACTTATTGAAATTATGACTACAAATTAAAAACGAGAGTAGGAGACGACATGTAGTTTGGAAGTACTTGTTATAAAGTATGTTGCACGGAAAATACTAAGAAAAAGCGAAATAAATATGATATGAGTTTTAACTCATACTTATATATAACAAGTACTTCCAAACAACATGACGTCTTCTATTCCCGTCTCCGCTAGGATAGCACACAATCTCATCAGAATTTCATATTTTGCGGCAAAATGAGTCCAGATAACAAGTTTGCCGCACAAGACTACCTGATGCCTCACATCAGCAAGCAAACAGCACAGTTCTCCGTCAACTTTACATGATATTCACGTTCCTATGGAGTATGGAATGGATGATATCCATTTGTGTCCCGTAATAAGAAACGGGATAAAACTACTTTATAAATATTGAGCTACATTGTTTATTAGGGGAACGTTGTTGTACTTGGAATAAATGTGATCTGACAGATTTTTTTACGTGAATCCATTAGGCACGAGTAGGTAAAGAAATAGTTTTCTCAATTAATTGATAGCATTTTTATTTATTTAATTATTGCACTCCATATAAACGGTCTTAAATAGTAGTATCTAAAACTTAGATTCGATTGATTTGGACCCTGTTGGGCACGGCAACATTATTGGGTACGCCGCGCTGGCCCAATTTATACAAAAAAAAAACACCAAAAAGTGTCAAAATACGTTGCAAAAAATTTTATTTCCATTCTTACATTCTCTATGAAAATAACTTATTCAGGTTTTACTTCCAACTTTGTGAAAAATCTCATGTAGGTACCTACCTACTTCCAAATCTTATACCAGACTTATCTTCTATTCCTATTATGTATACTCCAAACTCCTTTAAGTCTCAAGCTAAATACGTTCTAACTAATTACCTAGTCGCTACGAAAATTAAATATTCACGAGACAAATGAGCTAAACGTGTAAAGAGCAAAGCGATCTTAAAAGAGATATTAAAAATTGAATTAAATCTAATGAAGTTAGGGTATCAGGGTTCTCGGAATCTTTTGTTGTGACTGTGGGGTTGAGGGGGATTCTTAATTAAGTGTTGGAACTCCTCCGCTGTTTAATGCAATGAGTTCACGGCTCGTTTAACTTTCATAAAATTCTCTTGAGCTCAGCGATTTTTTCCTTAACTAGCGGAATGGAATTTGCATGTGAAATGCCTTTGTAGTGGAACTAGAACATTTTTGCACGGCTGTCGTCAAACGGTTTTGTTTTATTTTTTATTTGTTTGCAATTGACAATTTGCATGTCGGCTTTCAGGTTTCTCTATTCGCTTTATAAGTAGTTTAATATGTACGTGGTTTCGTAAAAAATATGGCCATACTCAAGAAGATTATGTTTAGTGAAGTTTAAAATCTTTTTTAATAAGATCTTTGTTTCATTTAAATTTTAATACCTGGGCATTGTTACAGTCTGAATCTTTTGGCCATTGGATTACAAATACGTAAAATAAAGATACAATATAGAGTTAGGTAATATTGTTATGTAAGATATTTATACAATTTGCATAATGCTAGATAACACTACACTAATTTTCAATACGAACACGTAACTTGCGTTCTAGAGAGACTCTAAAACGCAAGTTACAAACGAGAAGTAATCTAAAGACACCGCCAACCCATAAGATCTTCAAGAACATAAATATCCTCCAACAAAGAAAGACTCCTCATAGGAAATTACCAATACTTTCACGCCTGAGAGGATTAGTACCGCGAAAACGATTAGTAATATTTACGATAGCAATACTTGCCAGCGAACGTTTTGCGAGGCAGTGAAAAGCGCTCATTTCACGTGCAACAATATCATTGAAGCCGGTTGAGTTTTGATTGTAATCCAACTTTACTGTCGTAGATTTACCATTTTAGGCATGTAAATCCTTAATCTACAAGTTAAGCTTTGAATTCCACGCGGAATTACTCACTTTTATTAGGTAGTAGGTGGTTGTTGCAACATTTTCCGTGAGAGGTTTTGATTCCATGTCTACTTATATACCTTTATAGGGAGTTCATTGTTTATAGCTCAATGATATTGAAATATTTGTATCATTAAATATCCCTGTTGTACTATCATTTGGAGTTATACCCATATTAATATTTTATAAAAGGTACATGTAAACAATCTGAGGTTTCTTGAAATTGGACGTTAAGACAGTCAATTTGATAATCAAGTACCTATAGGTACCAAGGGGATTAGCACAGCTAGGTGATTACCTCAGACAAACTTACTACTTTTTCACTAATTTATACAAAGTGCGTGTACCTATCATGGTTTATACATATTTAAAGGTTTCATTTATAAATAAAAACCAAACTGAAGCAGAAATCAAAACCAGTGCGAATCGAAAATACTCGCGAGGATCAATACTCAAATTGTAAAAAATGTGTTTTAGGACATACCTACATCATTTGTGAAAATTTCATTGTCTAGCTATCGCGGCTGCGACAGACAGACAGACAGCAAAGTTTTTGCTACGTAATAATATGGTCCCGTTTTTACCATTTGGGTACGGATCCGTTATAATTATATATATACCTATCATAAGTCCATATACGTCCCCACTGCTAGGGCACACACAGGCCTACCCTAAACTAGTGCAATTGCACTAGTTTAGTGTAGGCCTGAGTCTACCACGCTGGCTAAGTGCGGGTTGGTCCACTACACAACCTAAGAATTTCTCCGTAGGTGTGCAGGTTTCCTTACGATGTTTTCAAATTAGAAAAATACGAGGCCGGGTTTGAACTGGCGACCTCTCGCATGGCAAGCAACGAGCTTAACCACTCGGCCATCGACGCTTTCACGGATCCTTTAAAAGGTGGAAATTATAAATACAATGTATGAACGGCGCCGTTTAGAAATTGAGGCTATTGCAAACTAGATATTTCATTGAAAATCAACACTGACATTATCTGGTAATAATAGGACTCGCAACAAATTGCTGGCTAATGCTAATTAATGGTTGGCTAATAGCTACCTTAGACTGTCTAGGTTATTGATTGACAACAGCACGCCCCGTGCTTCCACGAATATACAGTCTGTGTGGTTAGTGCTGGGGATTTTGTAGCGAATGATTTAATTAAGCATTTAATAGATACGAATTTGCCAAGTGAAATTCTACGGGCTACTAAGATCGGGCATTTGAATAGAGAAAGTTACCGATTATACCGTGCTATCCGTATTGTCGGTGATGTAGAGGTGTCCGAAACCCTGGAGCCTCTACAACTACGTAGAGACATTGCCGGTCTAAGTGTTCTCTACCGTCTCTATAATGGGGAGTGCTCTGAAGAGCTATTTCAGCTAGTCCCTCACTCCCCTTTCCTCTCCCGAACGACACGTGCTGGACAGCGCTACCATCCACATACAATGCAGGCGCTGGTAGCTCGGACTAAGAGGTTTAGCTCCTCATTTCTGCCCCGTGCCATTAAGGCATGGAATGCCCGCCCAGCTCATGTTTTCCCTCCCTCCTATGATCCCGGGCTCTTCAGGCGGGGCGTGAAACGGCATTTAAGCAGGCCTTCAGGGTGAGTGCGACAGGCTCAATACGATCTATTGTGCCTGTCGACCTCATATTTGGATCTCACTACCGCTTACCATCAGGTGGAGTGAGGTCATCTTGTTAGCCTTTTATAAAAAAAATAAAAATGTTTACTATATGCTAAGGAAAAGTTCATTTTTGTGGAGCAATGTGTCATTTAATTAACTTTTATTATTATATTTTTCAGATTCAATAAAAAACAATATTTATTTGGACTTTACAACACGGAATCAACCATTTAATTTCTTTTTTCAATATTGAAAAAAATTAAAAAATTATATTAAAGTCGTCTATATTTTTTGTCTTTAATTGATGGAATTATTGTGTTTTTTTCTAATTAGTACACTTACCCGTTACTATTACCCTTAACATTGATTTTGACTACAACTGAGTCAGCAGCGTCACTTACAGTACAGTTCCCTACAAAAAATCATTCAACCTGCAGCTTTAAAACAAAGAAAATATTTCTCTCAGCTACATAGTACATGGGCGTGCTCAGTACATACGGTTTGTCGAGGCGCGCCGGCCACTGGTCGCGTGTACCGGCCCGAATAAATCCACGTTCTCGACTAACAAAGGGGATTAAATCGAGTAAAAACGCTGTATTGTTTCATCCGAGGTTCTATTTTAGTTGCCAGTGAAATATAGATACTATGAAAGGCGGTGGGACGCCACAGAAGTGCGTTTAGTCGTGAGGTTTTTTTTATTTTGTTTGCCTACGCAGAAATTTTCCGTGAAGTGAATTACCTAAAAATAATTTGGTAAATAAATCTAAGTAAAGTTTATTTTAGTGATTTACAAACACTACTTTTATATCTGTAGTAGGTAGTTGTAGTAGATGTTAACTGACTTAAATCTAGCAATCAAGATCTAGAGTATATTTTAGGTATTGCTTTATAAAAAGGAAGAATAATTAAATAAAAAATCCACACCCATATTGATAGTTCTAGGTAATTAATGGCTTTGTGTAGACACTTCACATGTCACTAATTCACTATTATCTGATAAAAAGTTCAATACTGAGTCAGTATGTTAAAAGCATATTTTAGATAGTTACCTACTAGAAAAGACATATTATTTGATTTGTATATTGAGTAAACTTTAAAACGATTTCTGGATGACATTTCACTTATTTTTATTTCCAAAAATACATGACTAAAGATAAAAATTAAATGTGATCTGCATGTCTGTGGCAACCAATCTATAGCCCCGCTAACAATTTTATCGGAAAAGCTATCCGTATGCACTCATGCGCAAGAAGTATGACATCAAACCAAATTATCGTCGAGGGGATCCCTATATACGGAATGTTGCATTCTATCTGGGGTTCCCTAATCCATTTTGGTATAAAAATATCTATTAAAGCAAAAATTTCTATTATTATAAGTGGTGGAAATAATACAAATGAACATGGATAATGACAGGACAGGGTTGAAGATTTAACTTTTGTTAAGGCAAACGAAACTATTGTAGACTAGTTCTGTCTACAGATATTACTACTGATAGTACTAGTTTACAATAGTTTAGTTTAAGCTGTAGTTACTTTAATAAGTGTCAGAAAAGTTATGTTATGACTTAATCTTTGTTTTTAATAATGTTGTATGGGAAACAATAAATAAATTGGGTCAATATAAATGATACTTTAAAGCTTCCTCAACTTTAAATAAATTACCGTTCTGGTATTGGTATACAAAAATAAACCAGACCCACCCAATATTCATCTAAATAGTAAGTTGCGAACATACACCTACTGAAAAATATTTTAATATTTTTAAATGTGTTAGTTTTAAAATCGATGTCGGAAAATCTCATAATAATATACCTTAGTCGGTGATCAAGAATTTAATGGCCAATTTAATCTAAACCAATACTGACGAAGAAAACACATATTAGTCACACACTTTCCCCGTCGCACCCGCTCGATACACGCAGTATTTATTTGCCCTCACCGCTCATAAACCAGCTGATTTATACTACGCGGCTTATTATAAACTCGGCCCTTTCGTCCGAGCACGATAAAGTATTAATATGACATTAATATCCTTCAAACCCGTTTTTATTTTAAAGAAGATATTTAGCGGATCGTAATTCTGTTAGCACAATGAGGCGGTGGCATCGCGAACATTCGCATGCTGCGAGAAAAATGTCTTTTAATATTACATGTAGCGAATTATTTACGGGCATATTGAAATGGCTTGTCATTCAAAAAGATAAAAGATAAACGGTTGGATTAATTGCATGAGTAAGATAAAGTAGCTGTGAAATATAAGAGGGCCGCATTGATACTTAATTTTTACATTGTGAAAGTTGAAAAGGCTTATGGAAACCGTTGCGTTTCAATTGGGTTAACGTTTTGTAATTAATTAATTATTTTGTCCAGATGTTTTTAATTGTTTAATCAGTTAAATCAACGGGTAATTACCTTTGTACGTTTTATTATGATACCTTAATGACAGGTAATGTGCCGAGTTCTACTAATTGCAAACTTAAAGGCAAGTAAAGTAATATAGTAGAGCGCTTTTTAACCTAAATATCTACAAGTACCATAACTCATAGTATTATAGTACGTCTTAGAGGCTTTATGTATATTTAAATGCATTCCCTTTACTAATCCATAAAGGTATTATCTGATTTTAGAGTAAACTAGTACTTTTATGACTGGTAACGGGTCTATTATTTCGTACTACTACCGGCGAGGGTATATGAATTACCATAAAACGTGGTCCCCATTAATTTGGCCCATTGATGGCTGCACGTAGTAGCTACAAAGATCATCATGATCATTTATAGATGTGGCTTAGCTAAATGAAGAGTTTTGACTAATAATTATAAATGCAAAATTGGCTGGTCTGCTTGTTGAGCTTTCACGGCAAAACGACTGAAGCGATACTCTGGAGATTAATGACATAGGTAGGTACTATGTCTAATGTCTATATTAGACTACTTTTAACCGACCTCGCTACAATGTTTTGCTTATGTTAATGGTTTCAGTTTGCGATAATCAACTTATCGCAAACTGAAAGCTAGTAACGTGTGATGTTAGAATTATAAAGTAAAGATAAAAATCAGTTTAAGAATGTTTTGAGTCACTTAAGGATTTAAGAGTCACATAAAGATAAAATGAAAAATAACAAAGTAAAATGTAATTTAATTAATAATAATACTAATAATTAAACGCATTTATTGACCACATAACAGAAGAACAACAACAAAAAAGACCATAGAACACAACATAAATTAGTGGTCAACTAGGTCCCAGCCTCAGCATATGCCACAACAACAGGAAGCCGCTGGGACATACTGAATTCATTTTAAAATTATGTGTGTAAATAATGTCCATAGATAGCTTTATTTCTTTGGTAACTAAAATACGAACCACCACGACTACGGTACTTATATAGAGAGAAATGAAATGTCCGAGGCAGAACTCACCTGAGTTAACTTAGTTTGTAAACTACCCTCCCTTTTTAGAGCAACGTAAACTCATTATATTAAGCTAAAAGGATTCTGTATCTTTGCATTACCTACTAATACGCTGAGAGCTTTATTAAAATGAAGTCGCTTTTAGATTAATTTTATAGCTTTGTGCTACACACGGCTATGTTTTAAGCCACAGGAGGTCTCTAGGGAGCTAGCACACCCTACAGTTAGTCGTTCTGGTGTGTACTTTAGTGCATTTACTTCGCCAAATGATTATTATCAATAATGAAGTATGTTATTAATGAATTTATGGTAAATAGCTTAGTAGCTATACAGTTGCACTTAAGTTTAATAGATACGGTTGATTTAAACAGTTTATGTCTTGCAAACACGTTTTTGCTGTGTGAAATAAGCACGATTTATTTTCTTGAGTTAGTTCGAGCTGTCGAAATAAAGTATCTACTAATTTTAATCGATTGCAAACAAAGTAAGTGCTCAAATTAATGTAGCTGCCGGAATATTTTGTCAGGAAATTTTCATTTTAATCTACTTGAAAGCGATATTGAAATTGAAATAACGACATATGGCACTAAAATATCGTATAAACGCGTAAATTTTGATATAAAGCTCATAATGATATATTACATTCATGATTACCAGTTCAATTGCTTTGTTTCAATTACAATGTTCACAATTAACGTGATTATCATCAACGAACGTCGATTTGTTTCCGACAAATAACAAGGCTTTACAATAAAATTGATATTGCAATATCTGACATGACCTATTAACATCCGGGTACAGTAGCGGTACCATAAGTTGGCTATCGAAAACTTACGTACGTTAAAAACCTATCGAGTTGTTTTTTTCATACGACCGATTTTAGTTCTTAGCGTAACCACCAGGGACGTTTGGACGTATGTTTTCATAGACATATTTACGTAGGCGATATCGAGTCCGTAACTTTTAAACTCATGGTAGCGCTACAGGTCAAAGAAGGATCATATTTCAGACACTTTAATATGCACACAACCATAATGAAACGCTCCAGGTAAATTCCGCCGGATTCATAAGGTGGGTGTTTCTTTGTACGTTTTCGGAGTTGCCACATAAATCAGCATAACGAGCCTGCCTTCCACGGCCCCTCGTAGCATTAAGCTGCTGTAATATTTTCTCACTTACGACAAAATTCTATGTCTTCTTATATTTATGCCGAGTTTCCAACTGGGCGGCGCGTCGCGATGACAGTTTAAAGTGAATTCCTGAAGGGAATCCTTGAAGGAATTTGGAGACATAATCTTTATTTTAAGACATTCGTTCTCTTCGTACAAATATTATTATTTTCATTTTCGCGTTAATTTATTATTACCTACCGACATACTTGAAACACTTTATAAACAAGAATTCTTAAGTATTTTTGATAGTACTTGTTAAGTAAGATTTTAGGCTTTCGCGGTTTATTACTTGTTAAGCTTTGAAACACTTACTATTTCACCTTTTCGCCACGAATAGTTGAGGACTCATTATATTATATACCTAATAAGGATTTTCAAATACTAAAACTTCTGAAACACAATATTTATTATGAAAACCAAAATATATCTCTATTTAGTCTTATAGTATATTTAACGAATAATTCTCGTTCATTAATAACAATTCTTGAATAAGAATCAATAATCTGGTTTACATTTACTTATTTTATACAATAAAAGTCATAAAATTATGCGTAAGTTAAATCAAATAGGTACTTCCACGTAAAACCAACATATTAACTTTTATTTGCAAGAAGCAAATACATATGAAATGGAACTTAAAATATGTTTATACGGGAGTTAAATTTTATAGCGCTTCGTAAAAGTTTCTCGAAACTCTACTTTGCATGTTTGGTTATTCATAGTAGAAAAATACACTTGAGAGCATAAATATCGCACATCAGCAATATTTTTGAAAAAAAATGTTTTTTTACAATTTCCTGTTATTTTTACAATAACATTTATATGTTTTTAGAAAGTTTGTTTTATACCAAACATTATGTAACCAAAAAATACGAAAACTCTATGACTATTCAGTATATTTTCTTTCCCTAACTGAACCGACAATTAATTTCAATAATGAGTATGATGCAATTTGGACTTACAGAAAATAAAATAAATTATCCAGACTAAAAAAAATTTTCTAATAACTCGTATTACCACCTCTTGCACTAATAACAGCACGTATACGGTTTTTATTGACCTTTTCATTTTATAAAATGAAATTTTGTGGTATGTTTTCCCATTCTTCTTTTATAGCGTGTTGCAGCTCTCGGAGATTTGTTGGAGCAGTGGATCTTGACCGAATCCTTTTTTTCGATTCGTCCCATAGATGTTTTATTGGGTTGAGGTCCGGACTTCTAGCAGGCCAGTCCATAACCGGTATTTTAACCTATTCTAGGTACCGAGTCACGATTGCAGCAACGTGAGGTCTGGAATTATCGTGCATCAGTTCAAAGTTTTCACTACTAAAAGCAGCAAATGCTAGCACATGTTCCTGTAGCACATCTTTATTGTACCCATTAGCAGTCAATCCACGTTGTCCAGGCCGTTGATCCGCCCCCACAATAATCTGAAGATCCGTATTACCGTCTATGGAAATACCTCCCCAAACCATAAACGATCCACCACCGTAGGCGCCACGTCTACTTATACAGCACTGTGGAAATCTTTTGCCAGGCCTTCTGTACACCCGTCCACGTCCATCGTTGCCATGTAGACAGATTCTGCACTCGTCCGGGAATAAAACACATCTCCACTGATCAAATGTCCATTTAGGTGTTCTCGAGCGAAACGTAGTCTAGCTTGCCGGTGTGCTGGGGTCAGTTTTGGACCAGTTGCAAGTCTCTGTGCAGTAAAGCCACCTGCTGCCAGTCTTCTCCGAACTGCCGAACGACTTACACTGACGTTACGTATTCATTGGAGTTGTTGTCTCAATTGAAATGCATTCAGGTGTCGATTTCTCAGGGAAGTCATGACGACAAAACGGTCGTCCTGCTGCGTTGTCACATGATGACGTCCACCTCCACGACGTCGGACGTATCCTCCAGTCTCCACGTACCGCTGGTATACGTGTCGAACAGAATATCTGCTCAAATTGAGTTGTCGAGCAACGTCGCTTTGGTTATACTCTGCTTGAATCAAAGCAACAACCTGAGCAGCTTCTGCGGGTGTAGTATCCATTTTTAAGTTAGACTTTTTAATTGAAATGGTAACTATCGTGTGGTTATATATCGTTTAATAACAATAATGCACTATAAGTAATGATAAACACAATATTTCCTCTCTGAACGTCCGCTACAGTTAACTTGTGTAAAAACCTTATGAGGGTAGTTTGGGATAAAGTGTCAAAAACGGCCGGATATTCGACTTCATACCCTCGTTATTGTGTATACCTAACAAGAACATACCGTACTTCAAAAATGCATACAGTATTTTTAAACTATAAAACTTATTTTCGCTTATCGGCGACTTAGGTTCGAAAAATGGTAACTGTGCGATATTTATGCTCCCAAGTGTATATTGGTACGAGCTCACGGTAGATAAGAACTGTATTTATGAATCTTTTATGTCTAATAGTAATATTGATGTAGTAAATTATTGTAAAATAAATTTTTAATAATTTTTATTTTAAAATACAAAGTTTCTTCTGGTCAACAATATTTACCATGTAGTTTGATATTCATACCTACTTAATTAAATCATGTAGAGGCACTAACTAGACCGACACAACAGTTCATTACAATACATTAATGTCAATGTCTTATTCAATGACTTAGCTGTAAACTAGTACTTGCATAATTGTAATGCATTGCCCATACGTAATATTAGCTGAGTACTGCACTGCTACTACTGCGCCTAATAATATCAATTAACAATATGATATATTTTCAATAAAGTAATATTCTACTGAGATTTTTTATCAAAAGAAGAATAGAGTACAAATTGTTGATAACAATGCTAGCCTACCAAAGTCAATGTCATTTCATTTTATTATTTTTAATTGTAAGTTGTATTCTGCCAGTCGAAACTTAAGTATTGTTCTAATTAATCAGATACCAATTCAGAAACAGGTGTGCCCTTCGCCTTTAGTGATTAAGCACTGCGGAAAGCTGTCACAAAACCTAACCCTTACTAACGATAACAAATATTAGTTATAATAGGGATTGTTTCGACCCGTTTCCGCCTAACTATGCGAAGACCACTGACAAATCTGCGGCTTACAACGTTTTGTTTGCAATAGTTTAAGACAAGTTAGGCGCACCGGCATTAGTCAACCATGGTCAGGCCATTTAGCAGTGTCAACCGCGCATTTGTATCCAACCTTTGGGTATTCCCATTGTAGTTGAGGAGACGAGGATGAGCGACCTTTACCGATTTCATAACTCGATTACAATACGATTCTAGGTATCGAAAAGTTACGACAAATCTTTGATGACTCGATCGAAAAAAGTCATAGTTATTTTTATTTTAATTACTTTTACTCAATTTTCTTTGTTCACTTTCAACGCAAATAATAATTTGTTAATAATATTAAGTACCGTTACAAGTCAAAAACTATCTGAGTTACTATCGAGTTTCTTGCCCGAGTATTCTAGGTAAAATTGGCACTCCACACCGGTGGTAGCATCATAGTATTACTGAACCGATGATTAATAAGTGCACGTAAAATGTCCAAAGGAATCAAAGATATTTTATTATAGATTTGATTATTTCACTCTTTTGTAAAAATACTATCGGTGGAGATAAAACTCACTCATTTAAAGATAGAAGGTGATTTTAGCTCTTAGACTATTGTAGCTTCTAAACGGATCGCCCCTCAATTATCCTGGCGAAACGTTAGACGGTTATTGGAACGTTTAATTATATGTTCCGCTGGTCGAGGTTTAGAGGATTGTGGTAATAGACAAATTGACTCGTTAAACTTCATTGCTCGGAATCCTTGCGAGAGAGAAAAAGGTAAGGTTTGCGGTCCGTGTTTACTTTTAATATGTTCAAGGCAGAGCAAGCATTAGGATTGCACTGGTACTTATACTGTTGGCTGCCAGTTTAAAGCACAAACGCAGCAAATGTTCTCAGATTCTTGAAATAAGAGTTGTATGAACTTTTTACTTATAGTACAGGATCCGTGGTGTATTTTTCACTTGATTACTATCAAGCTAATTTTCCGTGAGTAGCTTCATTTGATAAGACGCCCAAAAAAATTCCTGTGCGAAAATGTTTGATCGTGGTAGCTAACAGAGGGAGCAATCATTAAAGATTTAGGACCGTAGGGCCGGGTGAGAGTACCACGGAATTTGTGGGACAACATGACCGTTATATTATATAAATATTAACTAAGTAAAATAATAAAAATCAGCTGGTTAGTAATCATTTTTGGTGATCTCGTTATCGATACAAGTTGGAGGAGGAGATCACCAAAAATGATTACTAACCAGCTGATTTTTATTATTTTACTTAGTTAATATTTATATAATGTAATCATATTGTCCTACAAATTCCGTGATACTTGTCGGTCCTACGGTCCTAAATATTTGTCATTGATACCTCTGTTAGCTACCACAATCAAAAATTTTCGCACAGGAAATTTTTTGAATGTCTTATCAAAATGAAGCTACTCACGGAAAATTAGCGATAGTAATCAAGTGAAAATACACCACAGATCCTATGCTATTACATTTGAATATACAAAAGAAAGAGGCAGCTGTGGTATGTTCGAATTTTGTGGCGGTTATCTACGGTTGACGATGTCGAAATCTCGACCATTAGAATGTGATTTTTACAATTATAAATTTACAATTGATTCAATTTAATTTAAGTCCATGACGCCTATAGACGCGGTTTTGTATCTGCTCATCAGAATAAATGAACTAAATAAATATTGTCAGTGGACAAACTCTGGTAATTTCTGCAGGCTAGTTAATAGTAAAACCAAAAAAACACTACCGTTTCAATACGATACCCACATCGACACGTACGAGTAGATTAACGTACACCACTTTTATTCCCAGCCCCGAACATTCATTAGTATTTCAACGACACCTACTACAGTTGGCTGTTAACATTCCTCGAACGTATTTGTTTAGTAGAAGATTGATGATGCACAAAGCACACGTCCTATTTCCTTGTTAATTCAACGTTTCGATTAATCACCGATACTAAAGCATCGACCGTTCGAATTGGACAAGGTTTTATGTACGGAAGGAACTATTTGTCCGATTGTCAGTTCGGTCCATTGTCGTAGGAACACGTGCTGTCACAAACACCTGTGTGGGAAGTGAACGATGCGAGCTTTTATTGTTCAGTTTAGAATAGAGTACCAGCAGGTAGGTATCTTGAATGAACTAGTTCTTCGTACGTTTATTCTTTAACAAAATCGCGCGGTTTAAAGTTACAAGGAACTACCGTTTTAGTTCATCAAAGGAGGTAACTACGAGTATTCCGGTTCGTTATAAACTATTCTTGTGAAACGTTTCCCTTTGATTGTGGCACAGTTCGTTACTGAAGTAAATTGTTGCTGAAGAAAGTAGATTGCAAAATTGTTTTTGAAAGTATACTCACCATTTTTGTACTGGATACAAATTTCATTAATGTTTTACGTGAATTCTAGGATTTATCTTTTTTATGAGTACCTATTACTTAACATCAGGGCATCCTTTTCAGACCAGTTTTTTCTTAAATAAATATATTATTACTGGGTACGTCCTTCTACTTAATTGAAACAATAATCTCGAGTATATAAACGAACAGACTTTACCAAAAGCGAATTAACTTAAAAGAGACGCCAGAACGAGTTAAAATTATCAAAGACGATTAAACAGAGCGACTTAACCGTACCACTGGCAATAACACTCAAACTATGTACATAAAGGAACTCTACTGTACACAAAGCCAAACTTCGCTAGCTCAGAAAATATACTACGTTAATATTAGCGGAACAAAGCGTAATTACGGGCATCCATTCCCCATTAACGAACCCTCCTTGGGCGAGTAAGCCTTTATGACTGTGATGAACAAAATACATTGCTGCTACCTCCATATAACAGCGAGGATAGGCCAAGTATATAATATCTGATATCATTTTCACTGAATCATAATAAATAATGAATAGAGCCCTGAGCGAACTTTTGTCGGAGGTAAAACCTAATAGTATTGTACGATCTCTTAAGTGATTTAAAAGGAAAGTGTATTTTATTTCAAACACAGTTAAAGAACTAACGTAAACTCGGAATAGTGGAGGAGTTAAGTTCTTTCTCAGAGTCTGGGGAGTCAGCATTCCGAGATATCTAGATAAACATCAGGATTCTTGCACAAGAGGAATGGTTTTACGTGTTTATTGAGACGTGGAGGTGTGACGCCGAGCTTTCTGGCTCGGTCCGATGCTAAGTAATTTCTTGACAAAAAGTACATTATAAGGCGACCTGACGTAAGAGTGGCAATTTATATTAATGTCATCAGACGGGACGTGAAATGGATCTATGCAGTCCTTCAGCGTAAGGAAGGCTAGGTCAATAGGTCATCATGTGCCTATAGAAGACTATGTAGACCTCACGGCCAATTCACATCAGGTGTCGATAATTTACAAAAAAAATACTAACATTGTGTCTACATAAATGATCAGTGTTCTAATACAATCTAGGCAAACACCACGACGTTGACAATGTGTTTTTGGACAAATAGCTAATAAGCAAGTGGAAAGTTGAAGTTGATTTCACATGTTCGCCAGTATTATAATTTCCTCGAAGGCAGGAAGAAAATGTGAACAGTTTCTTGTCGTAATTTTCAGTTTTCGTTCTCTTTAGTCGTAAACCTATTTCTATTTCGTTAATACACACTAAACCTTCCAACAAATGTGTCCATTCGCTGAAATTTTATATGTAAATTAAACAAAGGTACAGATAACGATTTAGGGTTGTCAATTTATATTTAAGTTACAGCTTCACCATATTTTGCTATGACCATAATGGAAATAAAATGAAAATGAGGATAAATATTTTTTTTTAAATTATCTTCCGTTTCCATAGCGCTTCATAAAAATAGACGGACCGTCAAGAAATTGAATGGCGCCGCGTCGTTAGGCCTCTGCAAATTAAAACGAAAAGTTTATCGCGTGCGATAATCTTGCCTTGCTCTTTGAGACCCGCCGCTTCTCATTTACTGTACTCCTAAGGATTTCGGACGGTTCCATTAAGTAAAGAGGATGTCGGGCCAGCTTAATTAAGAATTCTCTCCGAAATCTCTGGCAGTCCGCCACCCTCGGACAGAATGGCAACGATTGATTTTAAATGAGCCTCCACAAAGGCTGGCTAAGTGGCTTTGCGGTGAATCTTCTATGTGTCAAAGAACAGAGTATGAAATTAACATGTTTCCATCGAAGTTCAGAATGCTGGAGTATCGAGAGTGTCGTTCGAATTTTCGAAAAGTCTAAGGTATCCTCCTTGAATGTAGCAAAACAATGACGGATTGTGCTAGGTAAGGTAAAATATGTCGCTGAATTACCCTTTAGAATTCGTTGTTCTCTCATTGGTTATGTCGGATTACCGTCTCAATGAACTACGAAAGTGAAAGACCAGATAGTGAACCAGTGCCCACGATTGTGGAGTACAATATGTGAACATACATTGTAATTCACCACCATAGCCTAAATTAGCTGGACGTTTTGGACAACATTATTATTGTTCCCTTATCGTGGCGCCTATTGTAGTTATACAAAACCAACTGCAATGCAAGTTACGATGACTAACACACCACTTTGCACTTATGAGTTGTTATACGGACGAAAACCAGAAACACACAGAACAATGTTTATTGCAACATACAATGCAATAAACATTGTATTGTTTACATTAATGTTATCATCGGGCGAATCCACCCCAACGCCTGCACTCTCCCATTGTTCTCGTGTGTAATTAATTAACTTTATTATTCGAGTCCGTATTGGGATGGCCAATTTTAGAAGTCGTAAAATTTTGTTGCCCTTACAATGTTTGATTTGTTACGTGAATCCGGATGGAGCGAAATTTATGCCGACAGTCGAGGGGGATTAATTAGAATGGATGTTTCATGTTATAAGTACGGTTTATGTAGTGGAATCATAAAAAGTTATTTTACGTTTCTACAAAGCTTCTTAACGTATCAGTCTGATTCTAGCCATGGCGTCTATTTCCCTAAGAGATATGCCAACTGCACTCGGCATTATAGTGCAACGGCGTACGCACTAAAACAAGTGCAAAAACTCACACCAATTTTACCCGATCCAGAATCGAACCGAGGACCTCTCGCTCTTGAATAGATCAACAAGGCAGTTTGCATGCACTTATGCACGTAACATATAAGTAAGTATAAATTATCACAGTTAAGTTTGGCCAAGCATAAAAGCGGAATACACACAAACGCAAAGAAATCGCCCACCTTATAGAAAAATTCTGAAGTACCGAAGAAAACCTAGTTTCCACCAAGTGTAACCCAGTTACCTAACTAAAAACATCTCATTTAGTTTGCTATTATGCCATCACAAAAGCGAAACCCGTAACTGAGACCGGGGAAAGTACAATAAAACGGGAAAAAAGGCGGCACTTTTTTGCTGACACTCGAGCACTGCTCGGCAAAAACCACGGAATGAGTACGCTACATACATAGGTACTAAACAATAAATGCAGAGGGTGATTTTCTACTAACAATTTTCAGACTTAATGTTTTCTTATCTTGAGTAGACCATTTTTCTGCAAACATGGTCACTTTTTGGCTAATGTACTTAGGTGGTGTATTTTTGTGGAGATCATAATAAAATTATATTTTTCTCTTTTAGCTACCGAAGTCTCAAGACATAGCAGCTTTTTTCACGATATGGTTTCTAGCCTACCTAATACAATTTAATCCACTAAACATTATATTTATACTACATTCCAGAGAGTCGTAAACTTACTCGGAAAAAAGCGTCGATGGCCGAGTGATTTAGGTCGTTGCTTGCCATGCGAGAGTTCGCCAGTTCAAACCCCGCCACCTACCACAGTGCTTTTCAAATTTGAATTTCATATGTACGATTATTCGACGATTTAACAGTGAAGGAAAACATCGTAAGGAAACATGCGAAGAAATTCATAGGTTGTGTAGTCAACCAAAACGCACTTGGCCAGCGTGGTTGATTAAGGTCCTATTATTAGGCCTAAGGCCCTAGTTTACGGTAGGCCCGTATTCCAGCAGTGAGGACGTATATGGGCTGATTATGTAAACATACTCTGTATAGAGCTTTGACTCTCCTCATGGACCATTTTGAAGAAGTCACGAGTAAAAAGTGTCCTCTGATATTCTGTGGCGAAGGCAAGGGAGACGGAAAAGGTTTTCCATTCATTTCCCCATTATACAGGAAATTTGGACGCCCCTTAAGCCACGCGTCCCGGCTGACATGCATTGTGCGCTTGATTAATGGTTTGCCACGCAATTTTCTTCGACGTAAAAATTCTTTTTTTATATTAGATAGCTTCAAGTATGTTGTCATGACGCGCACTCGATGCCATTTTATGGGCCTGTATAAAAGATGTGAACTTTTTAATGAAAGAATATGAAAGTGCTTGTTAAGTAAATATTGTGAAAGCAACAAAGAAGGAAGAAAGGAAACACTTTTATTTAAGGTCTGTTGGGAGGATTTTTTTTCTTAGATAATTTTATGTTTAATATTGTTTTAGTATTAGTCGTCTACTACAAGTCGTCTTATCTGCTTAAAACAAATGTTAATCATTTATGGTTCCTGCGATACAGGCCTAGAGTCTAGTGCAGTGGCCGCTGCCTAAATGTGTAATATTGTTAGTTTAAGATGTCTTTGAGTTAATTTAGTTTATAAGTCTGTAAATGTATAAACTAACATTACTTTAATTATCAAATAAATATATATTATTATTAAATATAAATATATATATTATTATAAAAAATATATATTAAAATTTTCTTGTCGTTGATTTTACTGTAAGATAATCTAAATAGAGAGTGTACACAAGTCCAATAATAGTCAAGACTCGAAAAAAATATATATTAAAAAAGAACTGCAAATTCTGAGTCTGAGTGTGATACTAAACATACGCGTCGTAATTATAAAGGCACAGATAAATCTGCCATTCCTCATTCGGCAACACGTGTACGCTAGTTGGCATCATCAAAGACAGGATAATGGAGCCAAAACAAGTCTAATGCACCATATTAGGTTTCTGGGCAAACAGTCGGGGCGACATCGCGCCCTAGAATCAGGTTACACAGACATGTGTCGGCAAGAGGTCGTGAATAGATCGGTTGTTTGGACAGTGCTCTGTGGGGAAACAATTGCTGCGAGTATACTGTTGCTACAATTTGAACATTTTACAGATGAGCCTAAATATAAAATCTGGTACCTACGTCGTTAGATTAGAAATATCAAAGATAAAAAAAATGTTTAAATGTTTCTCACTCAAAGAAAGAAACAATTGCAACATTTAGACGAATTGACAACATCCTTCGTTTTGAAGTCGGTTAAAAAGGAGAAAAATCTTTTAATTTGTTTAATCTCTAGCTACATTTATACCATATTCATACCAAGAATCCCACCTACGCTACAAGCTCAGCAGCAAAAACGTATTGCGAGCTCTACTGCACATTCAGAATTAAAATTACGCTATCAGTGACCCTAAAGGGGCTTACCTGTCTTTAGGTCGCAGAGGTCTCAAAACAATCGCTCCCACGAAAATCCTAAGCTTGAACTACGAGAATCATTTAACAATACAAGTAGACAAACGCACCACGGCAAAGTTGCTAAGTAGCCAACGATAAATATACAGGGTGGAACTTTTTCATTCTACCTGCATTTCCTTCTCCAAGACGTTTACAATCACAAAAACAGCCTATGGATCGCGTGACTTGTATCACCGTGGCGGAAACTGCCCGGAAGCTCTAACGTTGCGACCCCATAAAACCTCACTGTCTTTGCTTTTTTCAGGATAACTGGTATACATTTTGCCTTAGAAACTAAGCGCTTTTAAGGAGTGATAGGGGAAATATCGCTATTCATGCTAAAAGCACGTTTCTTACGTGCGGTAAGTATTTGAATTTTATATCTATATACTATTTAGTACATTTTTGAGTATTTAAAAGCAATTTATACATATTCCAATGTTAAGTTTCGTAGTTTTTTTTACAAGCACCAGGAACATGGGACGGAAAAGAAATTAATATAAGATAATTAAGCCTTGCATTTTCAAAAAATTCATTATTTCGTACATGCCAATATCTCATCATTGCAAATCAATTCAATAATCAACGTAAACGAATAATATCTTGGAATCGATTTAGTTTTCCAGCGACTGCAAACAAAGTCAATAAGGAGCAGAATGAATGTAAGCTGCTATTCCGCAAAAAGCAAATTCGATTCCAGCGCAGAACTATTCTAATGTTAAGTTTCGTAGTTTTTTTACAAGGACCAGGAAAATGGGACGGAAAAGAAATTAATATAAGATAATTAAGCCTTGCATTTTCAAACAATTCATTATTTCGTACATGCCAATATCTCATCATTGCAAATCAATTCAATAATCAACGTAAACAAATAATATCTTGGAATCGATTTAGTTTTCCAGCAACTGCAAACAAAGTCAATAAGGAGCAGAATGAATGTAAGCTGCTATTCCGCAAAAAGCAAATTCGATTCCAGCGCAGAACTATTCTAATGTTAAGTTTCGTAGTTTTTTTACAAGGACCAGGAAAATGGGACGGAAAAGAAATTAATATAAGATAATTAAGCCTTGCATTTTCAAACAATTCATTATTTCGTACATGCCAATATCTCATCATTGCAAATCAATTCAATAATCAACGTAAACAAATAATATCTTGGAATCGATTTAGTTTTCCAGCAACTGCAAACAAAGTCAATAAGGAGCAGAATGAATGTAAGCTGCTATTCCGCAAAAAGCAAATTCGATTCCAGCGCAGAACTATCGCATCGAGAAAATAAGACTCCAGCCCACCTTTCAACACTGTATAATAGAGAAATTCCATTGAAAATATCCTGACAAATCGTTTTTAAAAGGCGAACCGACTGCAAAGATAACTCTGCAGTTCTGCACAAAAGGCTTGCATCTACATAATCGATGGCTTATTGGCATTCCCCCTTTACTTCTAAATTGCAAATTTTCCGCACGATTTCGTTCCGCCGAATAAATTTTCAACTCGCAAGTCGAAATGCAACCATTTTCCGTATTTCTTATACGTTTTATTGTGCTCTCCTTTATAACTTTCCGTTTTGTTTACACGAACGGCTCTAGCGCCGGTTTTGTTGCTTTTTTATGAATTTTCCTATTGTACGCTTAAACAAAAGTTTTTCAATTGCAGTCTCAAGTTTGAACTTAAGACGGTTCTGCTATTGTGGTTTATTCTTTCGTTATTTTTGCTCTAATTTTATGAGTTGCTGTTTGAAACCTTAAGCCTGTCAGGCAAGAAAAATGCAAACAAAAACTAGGTCCAATAAAAATAGATCAGAGCTTTCTTATTACTGATTTTTCAATACATTGTATTGATTTGTTACTTGTGCTTTAAATAAACAAACAAAAATTATAACTAAGATTATTTTTTAAACAAGGTGATATTTTGTTAAAGCTTTCAGGCATCTACGAACACAAGTGTACAGTTGATATAATCTATTCCTGACCAATAACAACTTAAAAAAAATGTCGTGTTTGGTATTCAAATAGACCATTAATATTGCATTTTATAGCAATAGATACTAGCCCCTAAACAAAAGACATCTATCATAGTTTCATCAAATATGTTAATTCAAACACTATTTAAATGATAAAACAATTTAATTTAAACAAGCAACTAATTTGATGCTAACTAGCAAACAAGATAGTCATTTACCTGAAACATACAACATTAAAAGGGTTATTTAATAAGCAACTAATTACTTAATTACCTCATGAGCATAACTTACAATTATGTTTGCGTATAATAAACAAAAGTAATTGGGTAATTATTTAGGGCAGTCTGTGCCTGTTAATAAGGTCGTGTTGCGAAGTTGCCTGGGAATTTATCGTGCCCGGTCCAGAAACATAAATTTAAAGCTTAGGGAAGGCATTCAACGTGCGTTGCAATGTGCTTTTTAACGCCAATGAATAGCTCCCTGAAACGGCATGAAGGAAAACCTGAAGTAAATTTCGCTGTAAGACTTTAATATTCATTTGAATGTCTAATTGGGTGTCTTCGAATGTATATTAGGATAGCGGTGTGGGCACGTGGATGTGCTGGTGTCTTATTAATTCGTATTTATTATAGACGATAGTGCATGTACAGTTATACTATGTATAGAATAGTGTCCAAATCAATCCGAATGTACTGATGTCATTGGCCAGATTCTGAGCCCTTGTTACTTTATATTAATGGTAATAAACGTATTAATAATTAATTAAATAGTTTTAATGAATTCCTCAAAATTTTAGTAGTATCAGTAAAGCTATCATATTCAGACAGATTTTGTACGAAAACTGCAAACGCTTTTTTTTTTTTTTATATTGAAGCTAACAAGATGACCTCACTCCACCTGATGGTAAGCGGTAGTGAGATCCAAATATGAGGTCGACAGGCACAATAGACCATATTGAGCCTGTCGCACTCACCCTGAAAGCCGTGAAAAAGGAGACCACTGCTGCGGTATCGTAATAAAGTTAGAAAAGGGTTGCAGAAATACATAAAATGCAACTTTACGCGATAGATGTAAAGTGTAACAGTAAATGTTTAGATGCAAGCGTTTCGTTCAGTCACGTGCCCCCTGTTTTATTGCTGATGGATTTACGATCGTCTACTTTAAATACACGAGTTCTCTTTGTATGAGGAAATATTGGTATCTCTCTTTGACATTTTTATGAGTTTCGTTTGTTTAGCACCGAACGGTTTTCTGCTTTGTGTGGGAAATTGTGCGTCGAACGCCCACAAGAAAGCTGTGTTATTGCGATTTATGATGTGTTGGAGGGTTATGTTCAACATCGATACGTCATGTCAATCATATTAATAGGTAATTGCCATATTTCGATACAAAACACAGACAACAGACAGATATAGGCATTCTGTATCCGTATTAAATAGCAGGACTACATTTCAACTTTATTAGTAAACTTCTATTATATTCAGTCAAACTCGTGTCTATTAAATTTATTGTTTCGATTGTATTTCATTTTACATTAACGCAAATAAATTATTTGTTCGCCTTAATAAATGTTTACTGTAACCACGGTAAACATATTAAAATTAATCACTCACGCTCCAAAGCGGTTCAATTATGCTAATAAATGTTACTAAACTTTATTAATCGCCTTAGACTTTGTACATGTATTTCGGCGCAAAAGATCCCGACATTTATGTTTATGCATGAAGGCTTGGGGCCTGAATATTGATGAAGCCCCAGGATGTGCTAAGATTGGGTGAACTTGGCGTACCTACTGTTATAGAAACAGTATACTAATTTGTTTGGGTAGGCACGCCAATAGCGTAGGACGCAAGTGAGGAAACTACGAGTACCTTTGCACACTTACAAACTACTGCAAGTGATTGCAAAAAGATTAAGTCAAAATATTCGTTACAGTTTGTGCAATTAGGTGCTGAGTTCTAGAATTAAATAATTAGATGAAAAAATAATATCAAAAAATATAATTTTATATTGAAAAATATTTCGTTGAATCTTTGTTCTGCTTTGGAAGATTATCTTTAAAAAAATCATACTTATCGATTATTATTTATACACACACTAATAAATACAGAATATTTTTCACATTTGAAACGGTTTCTTTTTAATTTTAATTTGCAATTTAGTGGAAAACAAAAGAAATACAAATCTTGAAACACCATAACCGCGAATTGTGTACAAAATTATAAATTCACGCATATCCCCGTATAGGGATGCGAGGAAATAACAGTCATGGGTCCCATTGACGAGGCGACCGCTTTATATGCAAATCAAATGACCCCCAATTTGGTCCGCCGAGTCAAATGACATCTTTGTTCCGGTACCGTTGAAGCTGTAATCGCACCCCTTTGAGAATGTCGAAACAAATGTTTGAAATCTGAGCTAAGTCCGCAACAGAAGATTTGTAATGGTTTTATTGCAGCGGCTAGCTAAGTTCATCATTAGCCAATAAACGTTCCCACGGGCACGGGCGTACCCTGAACTATAGCGATTAGGCCTTAGTCAACCACGCTGGCCAAGTGCGGGTTGAAAGAAATAAAGAAGAAAGAAAACATTTATTGATCACAATTTTTTAAAAAATACAAAACTAATACAAAACATACAGATACAAATATATGATCAAAAGTTACTGCCTCAGCATGTCCGTAGCAGCCGCAAGGACGCGACGGCGTTGATATTCTGGCCGGTAGGTTGACTACACAACCTTAGAATTTCTTCAAAGGTGGATAGGTTTACTCACGATGTTTTCCTTCACCGTTAAAGCGTCGAATAATCGAACATATTATGAATTAGCTTAGTTCGGAGTAAACTGCACAAAAAGTAAAATCTCGTTTTTCGTCGTCGTATCTTTCGTGGCACGGTTGATCGTCGCTGTCATTGGATTTAATAGATTACTAATTTGTTATTCTCGCTTAGATATAGGAAATGGTAGTTATAAATGTTTAAGAAGTGATACACACAGTTTTTTAATCCTCGGACTTATATTATTCATAAGAAATAGAATACTAGACAGTCCGTTTAATACGATAGGAGCTACTGGTGGACGCTTATATTTAAAAGATTAAAGCAGAAATCCCCAATTTTCAAATGGTCATACATAACAATTACTTCGCTGCCTATTAAACTAATTTCCATCATTAATATAATCTCCAAAAGCGTAATCTTATCGAACACCAATTACGATTAGCCCTTACTATCTACATCGAGCCATTCCAAATTAGTAAACGCAGACTATTGCGGTCTATTCCAGAAAATCGAGAACATTTTCCTTTAACGCCCCACTTCCTGAAAATAATGGAGTCGACTGGAAGGCACTGCGATAGCGTTTTCCCAGTAAATTAAAAGTTAATTGTATAACAAAAGCCGTGTTTGCAGTAAACCTCGATAAGGCCTTAAATAGGCTCACTTCCTCCGCGGAATGAAGTTTCGTTATTGCTCGACGAGGTTTTATTATAATCTCATTCTGATTTAGTTATGCGTAACGTGAGCTTATTAATAATGGTCGACAGGTGGCGTAGTGTAGGGTTTCAATACGCCTGCTTATAATCGAGCTTTAAATTACCTTGATTATTCTAATGAAGCAAATGTAAAATAATGGTTTACTTAATTGGTACAAATCAATGACAACAAGGGAAACAACTAAAATTAAAATTATTATGATTATTCATTTAAAAATAATTTTCATTTTATATTCGCTAAGGAACTATTCTGGATTTTAATTGTAATAAAAGTGGCTGCTTCATCGTCTATGCAATCTAACATTTTTTTTTTGTTCATAGTTTTCTAATACTCTGTAGAAGGTTCTTACGGAAAAAATATTAAGAAAATATTTCAGAAAGAAATAAAGAAGTGCATCAAAGCTACACTAAAGCGGTACGAATAGTTCACCGGGTCAACTAGTAATATTATAATTTCATCATCATCATCATCATCATCTTAGCGCTTTCCCAGTTGCACCCTTGCGGAGCCTGGGGTCCGTTTTTCTGCTTTTACATCTCCACTTCGCGCGGTCTGAGGCAATCTTCACAGAGAGTTTGTATATTGTAATGTATGTAATATTATAATTTGTCTCTTACTTTTGCGGTCTATACGGGTATAAATCATAACCCTCCATCAGCGCAGTCAGCGCAGTCAGTCAGTCAGTGAAAACATATACACACACGTGTCTTCCACAAAACGACGAATTAACCTTATCCCTAAAAATATAACTCCCATCAAGAAATGGTACGTGGTGTTATGAAAAATTCTCAATATTTCCAGGTGAGCTTTCCTTTTGCACGGGTGCATCGTGTAATGCACCGTCATATCGGACGACACGTGTCGCCTAATGCTACGCGAGGGCGGCAGTTGCATACGGAAGTACTGTTGTGTGGGAGACCACTTCCGGTTGCAGTTGTCTTTTATTTGGTTGTTTTTCTTTAATAGGATAGCTCTTGTGGCGAATAAAATGTTTACTCTTGTTTAGAACTTCAAGCTTTAACACAACCATAGATTTAGATTTAGAATTATGCTATTGTCACAATTATAATCTGTTTGTGTACGTAAATTAAATAAATAAATAACTAACTTATCTTTTTGGAGGAAAGTAAGATACTACAGGAGAAATAATATTTGAAGTGATTACGATGAATCTTTAACTTCTCCAACATTATTAACACATTAACGTTTTGGCCTGTGTAGTCTTAAGTCTCCACAATTTAGAAAATGCTTATTTATCCTGACAAATATCCTTTTTCTTGTTTACTAGTATATGCAAGTAAACAAACAAATACAAAACTGATACAAAATGTAGCACAGTAAGTACAAAAGACAGAGCTAAAATAAATATGCAACGAAAAATACCCAGAAGAGTCAAGTTTTCCTCCATCGCTCACGAGAGGCGTAAATTCAAAACGTCGTAAAATATGAAAAATATGTCCAACAGACATAC
Organism: Maruca vitrata; assembly: GCA_039566165.1. Lineage (NCBI taxonomy): Eukaryota > Metazoa > Arthropoda > Insecta > Lepidoptera > Crambidae > Maruca > Maruca vitrata. The sequence continues at coordinate 9,403,958 of CM076923.1, read as the reverse complement.
AAGAGCGAGGATGCAACTAGTGCTGGGCTTAGTAACTATCGATAATAGTAGGTAACAATACCCAGTAGTGTTTCGTTTCTCTATAAACAAATATATTTACTTCATTCATTTGTTTAAATATAAACAACTGACGGTAAACTCAAATTAGTACAGATGAAATTCATGTGAAATAAATAAGGTGAATATAAAATTCACTAATTTGAGAAATTTATTTATTCAATATACAGTTAACCTGTAAATAAGTATGAAAATAAAGTTATTTATAAAAGCTCACAGCAAAACACAACCGACACTAAATTAATCTAATTTATTTAAATAGGTATCACAAAGATTCATTAAAATAAGAAAAACACGTTGTTTTATTTGAAACAATCATTTAAACAATTATTCATTCAATAAACCAAAATATAACAACTTTTGGCACATTTTGGTTCCATCGTTTATTTTACAACACTAATAATAATAATAATAAGGCGTCCGACCGATTTCAGCCATGGCGGCCGATCCCAATTGAGATCAGCCAAGTGCGCAGGACATATTATAGTGCACAAGTGTACGCGCAAACACAAGTGCACTCTCTATTCCCTTACTCTCATAATTCGGTGAGACGACAATCCGACATGACCGATTGAGAGCTTTCCGAGGCACGGGCGTTCAACCGCCAACTTCCTAACTCCGGGCTGAGTAATTTCTTTGCAAAAAACTCACACAAATTTTGCCCGACCCCGGACTCAAACCGGGGACCTCTCGGTCCAACGCAGCACTTGCTACTAATAGACCAACGAGGCAGTTTACAACACTACACCAAGCATAAAATGTGACGAACCGTTTCGGGAAAACTTCAAAGAGTCTGTTTACAATGAACTGCAAAATGCAGTTGTAAAATATTTTATAATCTCGCACTATGTTATTTCGTCTTCGTATATTTACATTGAGGCTTTGATATGTCTTTGTGTGGTGAGATAACCAAGAACTGTTCGTTGAATAAGCATTTTTTAGCGAATTTAAACGGTAAAATTAGTTTTATTTTAAAAGCATTTTTTTTAATTCCTTCAGTAAGCTTCTTTTCTTTGTGGCTGTAACAGAAACACACCCAAACAGAGAACAAATACCGATATTTATCCCGGGTAGGAATCGAACTCGTCACTCTTGGACCCGTAGGTAGTGAACCTGGGTTACTTTATACCACTGTCCCACCGAGCCAGTAAAAATTTTAAAACAATTGAAAATACACTCTTCAGATTATCAATTCTTAGTGTGTAACACACCGACAAAGTCCTACTTTTTAATTTTGAAAGCTTTACTTTTATTAGAAGTAAAGCAACTCTATGTGGTACCTACTTAATTATGTTTTGTTAACTTTATTATTTACTGCAAAGACTAACTTTTGTATGATTTTAGACTTTCGCGTTCCATTACACTAAATATTTGTCTTTATGGGTCGCGAGCGAACCACGACGATTGGTGTAACCCAGTCGAAAAGTCGGACAGTAAGTAGCTATGTATTTGCTACTCCTAATAACGCGTAGACCCAAAAAGACTAACTTTACTAAAAGCTAGTTTGAAATTATTGAGTTAATGAGTCAGTTGTTTTTATTACTTAGTAATTAAAAACAATGTTGACGGGGCGTTATTCGTAGATGAAGCAATCAATCATTGGTGTAAGAGTCTGTCAAAACAAAATGTAAGTTTTTGTTCCAACGCAGCAATTACAAAGTAATTATTGTAACTATTTATAAGTAAAATATGCTCCCGATTGTTGATTGTTAATGGAGAGCATTTTTTTTATCTGTGAGCATTAATTACATTGTAAATATTATATTATATTACTAGCTGTGCCAGCGACATTTTACGCGTTTTCACCCGATTTTTACACAATATTATGTTCTATTGTTTCTTTACTCATGTTAGTCGCAGCGTGATGTTATATTGCCTAAAGCCTCGATAATCTCCTCAATAAATGGTCTATCCAATACAAAAATATTTTTTTGAATTCGAACCAGTAGTTCCTGAGATAAGCGCGTTCAAACAATCAAACAAACTGTTTACCTTTCTATTTAGTTTCTATCCTAAATATGAGTGGTGTGTTTCCTTTTTTATTATTTTTCTAAATGACATCGTCTCATCATCATCACCGGAATTGCGGGCGGATGGCTCTCACCGTGTTTCCAAATTTCCGCAACAAACATCATTTCAACAATAGATCGTACTTCTACTTATACGCATAGTAGGCACTCATTATGGTTTGTATTATAAGATATAATTTAATCTAAATCTGATAACAAGCTAACAATAACATTACTTTATTGCAGACAGTTGACAATCGGGCTTCTACAAAGTCTCACTTGGGACCATAACTCAAATAACATCAACGTACCTAATAAAATTGTCCGCGGCCGTTACGACTTCTTTACGGCGTTTTGTTTGTTATTGTCCCACCAAGCATCATTAGCGGGTACGGAACCGTTATTAATTAGACAGCTTTCTTCGCCCGGGCGCTATGCCGAAGAGTGCCGTAAAATTTAGTTTCCGCCACCAACTTAGTCTTGACTCACTGTGCAATTCCCTATGCAAATTTTAATTGTGCCCAGTGTTCACGTAAATCTCTTGCCCGCTGCGAAGTTAATTACCCGCTGGGATTAACGGGCCCTGCCTTTATTATCTGTTTCGACCAATGGGAGAAAAATCTGGAAAATTACTACCTATGTATTTATGAAGCTAATTCGAACTATCGCAATTGAAAATTGGTGCATGTAGTGACTGGATTGAGAAATAAACGATGTAAAACTATGATGTTTGACTTTATATCGTCGTTTGATTAGTAAAAGCTTCAGGTCAGACGAATTATGTATCAAATTGATAGTTTTAGTAACACAGACCTAGCATATAAATAAATAAATAAATATCTGGGACATTTCCACACACGGTCATCTGACCCCAAACTAAGCAGAACTTGTACTATGGGCGTCAGAGACTGATATACATACATAGATATTTTTAAATACATACTTAAATATATAATCACACCCAGACACGGAACAAACACCGATGTTCATCACACAAATATTTGTCTCGAGTGGTAATCGAACCCACGACTCTTGGAACCGCCAGCCAGGGTCACTAACCACTGTTCCACCGAGCCAGTCATATATTATATAGCCTATCTATATGTATAGGTAGGTACATAATTTGAGATTCTTACTGCTAATAACTGCATGAATAAATGTATATGGTGCCTAAACTCAAACCGAAAAAAGCACAATGAAGATAAAGCTCGATAAGTATCCTAAGCGTATTTCAGAAAGCATGTGCTAAAGCCTCATTTCTAAAACGGCATCAAAATGGCTGACTATCCAAGCATCAAGCTTGAAAGTTCAAACGTAATGTACTCTCAGAAGTCACAGTCTACAGACGCTGTCGCATCATATAAGATTGGCAGACAAAGCTTTGTATCATCAGTCGAGTCTGCTCGCTGAGTTATTGTCGCCTAGCGCTTATGGAACGGCGAAAATGAAGCTTTGACTGTTTTCCCTGTTTACTTTCAGTCGTGTTGCAGAAAAATGCAGGAAAATGTGCCAAGACTACCCTGAATAGAGCGTAGCGAGGTTATTGGGATCAGGCGTAATCAATAGTATTAATTTTAAAGGATTCCAATGAATGATTTCGTTTAGAAACAGTTTAAAATAAAAACAATATAGAAACTCGATTTGAATATCTAGATATTCAAATCGTATATCGTAGGTAAACAGAAAATATATACCTTCACTCGATCAATAATCGAGTACCTCGTTGGTCTATTGGTAGCAAGCGCTGCGTTAGGACCGAGAGGTCCCCGGTTTGAATCCGGGGTCGGGCAAAATTTGTGTGAGTTTTTCTGTAATGAAATTACTCAGGCCGGAGTTAGAAAGTTGGCAGTTGAACGCCCGTGTCTCGGAAAGCACGTGAAGCCGGTGGTCCTGCGCCCGATCTCTGATCGGTCATGTCGGATTGCCGTCTCACCGAATTAGGAGTATTAGAGTAAGGAAATAGAGAGTGCACTTGTGTTTGCGCGCACACTTGTGCACTATAATATGTCCTGGGCACTTGGCTGATCTCAATTGAGATCGGCCGCCATGGCTGAAATCGGTCAGACGCCTTATATTATATTATAATCGAGTACCTATAAGTACAACGATTCCAGAAATTCAGAAACACTTAAATAATTTTGCAACTTTTAGCAACCCAAGAGAAGAAGGAAAGAATCTTCTTTTTCACGATCAATCATCACTATGTAACTTTTAGCATCTTCTCGAACTGTAATTGTTAAAAATCCTAATAATAATTTATTAAGTATCATGGTAGTCTTGGCGTCTAATATTCAGAGTTCCAATTCCATAATACGCGCGATCATTTGGCTCACAGACTTTGTAATAAAATGCAACCCTATAAAAAATCTTTCTCACTAACAAGATCAGCACTATTCAGCATGAAAAAACTATGTCTGCAATGCGTCTTCACATATTTGGCGTAAATCCAAGCCAGACCACGACAACATCATCTCTCTCCAAAGTTTCCTCGTAAAAAATGTTCCGCGGTGTTTTATGAACTGTGTTAGTATCTACTAACCTATTGGGAAGAAAGTAACCCGGCACACAAACTTCGAAGGTTGCCTACTTGTGCTGAGTTACGTTTGTTTACTTCAGGAGACGTGCAAATATCGGCCGTGGTAGCCGATAGGCACTAAAATAGTATGGGTATAATAAACATCGGTGGTTGTATGAATCTGTCGTTTGCAAAGTATTTTCATACGAAACCTTGCTATCGCTTTTCGATATTGAAAAGATGTGAGGCCTATCTTTATGTACGTCTACAGCATCTATAAAAAGTTTTTTCATTTAATAAAATATTCTCTTCTCAATCTTCTACCTTGGAATGGATTCTGAATTCCACCAAAATCTCACTTGTTGTCGTATACATTTGTTGCAGCATACCTATACATATTTTGGTGATAATGACTCTCATCTCATTATGAAAAGTCATAAAATAAACTCAGTTTTCATGAATGACTCCAGCTTTCGGGTCGTATTCTCAGCACAAGCTTTGTAAATCCCTCTGTACTCAGTAGGCTAAGCAGAGCGGTTCATCAAAGCGCCGCCGGAGAGACGCCGCTCCCGCATCAGTAAAGAAACAAGTTCATTCTATTATCCAGATTGTTCTCGCCTCGGATGCCAAAATGTGCTACATTGTAGATGCCAGCGGAATGTCTCGCGCCAACTAACTTTATGAGATATGTGTTTGCTTCAGACAATGCTTTTATGTTACCACGATATCAGTTACGAGCAAGAGTTATTGTTTGTTATCCTTTATGGCGTTTCATTTGTAATTGTTAAGCGCGGTTGAAATATTTTGTGCAATATATTAAATCGGAGTAATGGCCCATTGTGTTAGATGGTATTTGCAACTTATGGCAAATTAGACTAATAAATTGTATAGTCATTCCATTTGGATTATTTGCGTGGTGCTTTCATAAAATTACAACTACATTTATTTTAAACCATCTTATATAAGGATGTAAACTGGCAGCTCTTCTTATCTTATCTTTAGTCAGTTACCATTGCTAATCTTATTGTCTTTCAATGTGTCTCCACATTGCTAAGCAGTGTATTTATAAGATAGAATCTAATTACGTTTAATGTTTCTGTAAACAAACAGTCTTATTTGAAATTCATCAATTACAATTCGGTCGCTGCGTTCTCATACTAATTAACTAATGATAAATTGCATTCTTAGTGAAAGCTTTCGTTTGTTTAACTTCCCTGGGGGTCTATTAGAATTATGATTATTGGGTAACCAACATCCGGAGTAGTAATATGCCTTTCGACTCCATTTATCAGTAGCCTTAACTGAAGTTGCTTAATTGCTCTACTTAACAAGGTTGATGCAATCGTTACACCAATTAGTGCTTTAAGGAGTGAAAGCTTGGATCATAATAAAATAATTTAGATAGTATATTAATTATTTTATAAATCACTAAAACAAATAATATAATTTAGATAGTATATTAATAATTTATTAATCACTAAGATCCATCATCATCATCATCATCAGCCCATATACGTCCCCACTGCTGGGGCACGAGCCTACCCTAAACTAGGGCGATAAGGCCTTAGTCGACCACGCTGGCCAAGTGCGGGTTGGTCGACTACACAACCTAAGAATTTCTTCTTAGGACTGCAGGTTACCTCACGATGTTTTCCTTCACCGTTAAAGCGTCGAATGATGGTACATATGAATTTCAAATTTGAAGAACACATTGGTACCTGGCGGGGTTTGAACCGGCGACCTCTCGCATGGCAAACAACGACCTTAACCACTCGGCCATCGACGCTCAATCACTAAGATACGAAATACAAAATGGTGTAATTAAGTTTTGTTCTTTTTACCGTAAGGTGACTAGGTAGGTAAACTATTTATTTATAACTCTTAAGATAAAGAGTAAATAAAATTTGCAACGGCGCCGCCAAGACGCTCCGTTTAAAGACACGGGAAAAATCCTTCACAGAAAACCACAATAATTTTAATGAGTAAGGTACATTCATCTACAAAAATATAAGAAAAAAACAACTTTTAACAACTCCGTCAAAGGGAACGGCCATAAATGTCCGACGAGATGAAATGCGTAGCGTTTTTGTTGTAAAAATATCCAATAGTGAAGCAAAGTGGTTCATTACACCAACAAAAAGACGAATGTTGAGTGAACTATTTACATCCTTATTCAAATCAGAAGAGCCACAGTAAATTTTAATTATAGAACTCTTAATAAGGGAAGCTCCACACGCCACGGTTTCATCACATTCGGATGATGGCGACTCTAATTGGGGCAGTAAATTTAAATAACACTGACACTTCACTGTCGTAGCGACCCTAATTGAGAGAGAGGATCGTAAAAATAATTTTACCCGGCTCATTTGTACTAAGCGTAGTTTTAATTTTATTTCTTTTACGGCTAGTAAGTCTGATTGGACGCTGAATGCCCCGGTATACGATCGTATCCAATCTTAACTCATGTTCTATTAGGTGTGAAAATCGTACAACTTTAACGATAGTCCTTATAAAATATTATGTTGATAGTACTGTTATTAAAACGGGTGGACGGACTTCGAACTAGTGTAAGTTTAATTTTGTCATAATTTTTAAGTCTTATTTATAGTATGATGGGACGCATTCGTTTATTATATTGACGATAATTTAATTTTAGAATTTGTGACATATTACACATGCTAAGATAGGCATTTTTTTTATAACTTAGGTACTTGCAAACTCAGGTACTTTGATAATAATCTCGTGAAGCATATTTCCATTGTTATTGTTATTTCGTTTAGTAATATTGTGGGCATTGCAAATCTATTACTATAATAAAAACGTAGAGGTCTAATAAATAAATTCTTGTACTTTTTGAAAAACGCAAAAAACAAGTCAGGGATATGTTTTCAGAGGAGTAGAACACATCCCCATACTTAAAAAAAATTGTGTCTCTGTCTGTTTGTTTGTTTGTTTCGACTGACCTCCTAAACGGCTGAACCAATTTAAATGAAAGTTTACACGAAGGTATTTTAAATTCCGGAAAAATGCATAGGATACTTTAAATCACTGACAGTTAACTGGTTCCCGTGGGATATTCAAAAAACCTAAATAAATGATTGATCTCTGAAACTATTACACCGATTTAAATGAAATTTTGTATGGTGGTACCATACATCCCCGGTCAAGATCTTAAATACTTTTAGTCACAGAAATTCCTGTAGGATAGTTAAAAATCTAACTTTATTAGATCACGTACAAAAATGGTAAAAGTATATCGACCAAAATGAACCTTCTGACTAGGACAATACGGACTACTTTATTGAGCAAAACGTCATAGTAGGGGAGGTAAATGGCTAGATTTGCAGTTACTCGAACGACATGGAATCGGAATAGAAAGATTACGAAAAGTATATTACACTTTCTTTATAAGTGGGGGGACAGCGATTAATACAGGAGGGCTACCTGGTAACAAGCTGTTGAAAGAAAAAAGTTATTTGACCGTGTCACGCATTCAAAGTGCATGTTAAATAATCCCTAAAAAGTGACATTGTAACGATTTGGACCACAAAGTTATAATTAATCTTTGTGTCTGTTGAAAAACACATAATCTTGAGATACTTCAGCGCGTTACATTTTTATGCAGGAGGTTCAAGTTGATATCGACGTCCGTCTGATCCATCAAACTCATCTACTGCTCTCTGTCTAAAGCTAGGACTAGGACTTGCTAGTTCTTTGATAATACATGGACCAGATTTTCATACCACCTTTTCTTGGGTCTTCTTCGGCGAAAATCGTCTTCAGGCACGCGATGTGTAACAATTCTGGTCCATCTATTGTTCTTTATCCTCGCACATTTCATATCACATTCCCCGCCCATTGCTACATCAGTTTTGACCAACAACAATAACAGTACGGGAGTGGATATTTTATTTTAACTTTATACCTATGATACTCCGCTTCATAGCTTTTTGTAAAACCTTGAGTTTGGACTTCTGATTTTCGGTGGGGGACCAAGATGTGTTAGGATAGGCAGTATGAAAACGTCGATGAGTTTGCGGTTCAGTGATATAAGAAGATCAACCTTCATATACCTATTCATGGACCAGAAGCTTATCCAGGCGTTGTCTGCTCTACGGATTATTTCTTTGTCCTGCCTGATTTCGAAGGAGACTGCCTAACCCAAGTATATACTCCTCTACATATTGCTTTACCTGTCTGTTGACTGCAATCTACCAAACCAGTGCTACTGTTGGTCATGACCTTAGTCTTGGTCTTGATCTATTCATCGTCAGTTTAACATCAACGCTTTCTGCGCTCAGTTGTTTGAGCATGAACTCAAGTTCTGTCGATGTATACGTATTTCGACTAGGAAAATGTCATCTGCAAAGCGAAAGTTTATCAGTCGCCTATCACTCTACACAAATTCCTATTGTTGCCAAAGAATATCATAGTGACCTGAAGACTTCTTGGAGCGAGCTACTGAAAGCTTTGGTGATAGGGAGTCACCCTGTTTAACTCTTTTTTTCTCTATTACCTGGTTATCGGTATGGAAGTGGTCAGTTGTCCAATATTTGCTTTCTGGCTTACATTGGTGGTTTGTGTTGTTCCAATTGATAGACTGTTCGATATTATCTGAATGTTTATATACATAGAGGGATATCGCTATTCTAAGCAAATAAAGGGAAATTTATAAACATTCACGTAAAAATGTTGGACATAAAATTAAAGAAAGTTATCGTAAATAAAGATCGTTACAAATAAAATCACATAGATCATTAGAAAACTGGTCAAGTGCCCCTTGGATATTTGTTGTGTCAAAGGTTTTAGTAATTGTTATAGGCGCGATTCTATGGTCATGACCCCATGGAAACCGTCAGAGATTATTAGTTTTTCATAATCCTGCCCAATTCTTTTAACAATGTCTTTGTAATTAGCATTAGCAACTATCCTATTTAAGATCACGCACCCTCTCCCTCCCGTATGAAGTGTACATATCCGGTAGAGGTACATGAAAGGGTGCAAGGAGTCTCCCATTTAAAAATCTTACAAGACAGAGTCTGAGTCTGATCAAGACTCCAAAAACTCCCGTTGGGCTCCCCAACTATCACGTTCTTAGCTGGCAAGTCATGTCAAATGGTGTCAGATTTGATATGACGTGAGTGTTTAGTTCTTGGTTAGTTAAAGAGATGTCACTATGCAGTATTATTTCGCAATATTGCTTCAAATACTAAAAGTAATTCATAAGTTATATTTTATTAAACTTGCGCTTTATGCTATTATCTCATTGTTTCATTACGAATACAATACAATATACGAGAAATATACAAAAACAGTGCGCAAAAGTGGCACATAACAAATTAGCAAAGCAAATACTGATTAATTCGTCACATGGCGACACACATCCTTTATAGATATTTTGAAACAGTGGATCGGTAGTTTGTATTTTTTACCTTTTGAAATTATCCTGATATCAGACATCAATTTTGTGTACTAACATCATAGGTACAGTAAGCTGTTTGCAACCATTGAAACATGTTCCTTTCATATAAATTAAAGATTTTATCGTGGTTTTAGTACTAAAATGTGAAAAATAATTTTGTGAGTCCTAGCTACCACTCTCCTCTCAGGTTAGATCATTGCTTAGACAAAAAAAATGTACGCACAATATGTTTTATCTTTTAGTTGGCCGATTTGTAATGAAAAATATGATATTATGTTGTTTATCACCTATTAATCTGTAAACAATTTCAGGGTCTTTAAGGGATATTAATCTTATCAATTACTAAGTTTAATTATATTTTCTTTTGTAATAGTTTTTATAATTCATGTAGCTTTATTTATTTTTCCTGTAATTTCTTTAAAAAATGCGTCCTGAAATTAAAAATGCTGGCGAAAGTCAATATTCTACGCAGACGAAGTTGCGGGCACAGCTTAGTCTAAAAAGATATTTTAAGGAATCGATTTAAGTTTACCTACTGTCATTTTCTGTGTAAGATTGACGCGCTGATGATTGTACTTATTTAAGGCAAGTTAAAAAACAAATTGAACGTAAATAATAGTCTTACATCTTAGAAGAAATAATAGTGTAATTATTAATTTCTCGATTTAAAAAACTTATCATAAAAAGGATACTAAATCGATCGAAGAAATCTAAATCACTCAATTGATAAAAGTCACATCGAAAAGAAACTTTCCGAAATATAACAATTCTAGCACAAGACAACTAACGGGCTATGTATGGCGACGCAGTCCTCTCCTTAAGTCGAAGGGGCTTAAGAAACGCTGAGTGTGAATATCAAGGACATAAAATACAGTCAGTGATAAAAATATTCGGCTAACACTTTATGACTCCAAGAATACGATTTAAGACGAAGCTCATAACTTATGAATTATGGAATGTGTGCCAGTTCTCTACGAGAAATCACCAATTTAATTCGACTGGCTCGGTGGAACAGTGGTTAGTGACCCTGGCTGGCGGTTCCAAGAGTCATGGGTTCGATTCCCACTCGGGACAAATATTTGTGTGATGAACATCGGTGTTTGTTCCGTGTCTGGGTGTGATTATGTATTTAAGTACATATGTATTTATAAATAGATATGTATGTGTATCAGTCTCTGACGCCCATAGTACAAGCTCTGCTTAGTTTGGGGTCAGATGACCGTGGGTGGAAATGTCCCAGATATTTATTTATTTATTTATGAAAAGAATACCTATTCCTGTGATGACAGTAATTTCTTTGTGTACCATAACAAATAAATACATGAACTATCACACAAGTCTATTAGATAAAGCATTTTAGAAATAGAACAAAACATTGATTTTTAAGGTTGACAGAGGTAAAAATAATTACGACGAGGTAAATAGTACCCTTTCACAAGTTCTTCACTGGTTTAATACAAATAATTTATTGTTAAATGCGAAAAAAACTAAATGTATGAGATTTACAATGCCAAATGTAAGACAAGTTGATACTAACATTATTGTAAATAACGAACTTGTAGAATTGACTGAATCTACAAAATTTTTAGGAATCACTATAGATGCTAAGTTACAATGGGGACCTCATATCTCTGTTTTGGCGGGTAGGCTTAGTTCAGCTGCGTATGCAGTTAGAAAAATCAGGAATTTAACTGACGTTGAAACGGCAAGGTTAGTTTATTTCAGCTATTTTCATAGTGTTATGTCATACGGTCTTCTGCTGTGGGGGTCTGCTTCTGATATACAGACTATTTTTGTATTACAGAAGAGGGCTATCCGATCCATATATGGCTTAAGACCGCGTGACTCCCTTAGAGATATTTTTAAAGATATAGATATTTTAACCGTAGCTTCCCAGTACATTTTGGACTGTATCTCATATGTTTACAAGAACATACAATCATTTAATAAGAAATCGGATGCTCACCATTTTAACACCAGAAATAAACATAGGCTTGCCGTTTCAAGGCTCAGGCTTCAAAAGACTGGAAAGTCGTTCTTAGGTTTAAGCACAAAATTGTTTAATAAGATCCCACAAAATGTTATTGAACTACCTTTTTATAATTTCAAACTATTTATTAAGTCGCGTCTTGTGAAAAAAGCATATTATAAAGTAGAAGACTACTTAAATGATAAAAATCCATGGACATGATGAGCTGCTCGCTTGGACATCAATGAATTATGTAACTTGTGAATTTTTATGTTTAATACCTATGTAATTAATTTATTTACAAATTGACGTGCAAAAGTATTTCATGTAAATCTATTTGCAGAATAAATTATTTCATTTCATTTCATTTCATTTCAAAATAAAAGGATTACGTTTCATTCACTCGTTTTCAAAGCTTTTGAGAGCATACCACTGTCGCTAGTAAATATTTTTAAATATTTTATGATTAGAGTAGTTTATAAATGGCACAACATATAAAATTCGTAAAGTCGACAAAAATACTAAACTGCAAACGTAGAGGAAACTATCTCGATTAGATGGTCCCAACTCTAAATAATCCTTTAAGTGAACTTTTAATAATTCCGACCGTCCGCTTCTTTGTAAATAAACGATGAGATGGAATTTAATGTGACCGCTAATGGTGAATTTCCCCTGGGAGTCTCATTTTCCGTGTTATCCTTGTCTGACGTCCAACGAAACTTTGTTAAACTTGCCACTGAGGAGATAAGCCAGGAATAAACATCACTGTTCAAATTACGCTGTTTTAGAAATAAAAGAAACGTCGCTCCAGTCTTCCCGTGAGACGTATTTCGTTAGAGCAAAAGTTTCGCTCTAATAGAATGGGTTTTTGGAATAAGAATTAGATTGCTTTGCTCGGGGATTTTATTTAACTTTTTTTGGTATAGTTGGAAAATAAGTAAGTATTTGGAAAATGCTGTGTGCTGAAGAAGATTGAAGTATTTTCTTAAATAACAGTTTTCAATACATACGTAGGTATACTAGAGAAAAAGCATTAATTATCCATGATTCTCACGTAGTAAGAAATGTATAGAACATCCTTGCAAATGTTATCAAAACGGACGTAACTCTGTCCGACTGTCTGCAGCGCTTTCACGCCAGATCCGATTGCATATGAAAGGAGACGGGCGAACGTCCATACAAAATTGGGCCTGACGTTACAGCAACAATTATTACACTATTTCATTTTGATATTAATGCCATTTAAAATAAATAAACTTTTTTACAACTGCTACACGGGAGAAAAAAGATATAGGGTGTTATTATTTGCTTCATAATAAGTTATTCTTACAAACTCTCAGTGTCCTCGCGTTGTATTTAAAGACTACTACTGACTAGATTTTATCAGATTGTATTTTAGGACATTAAAATAAAACTAATTTAATAATAAAAGCACACGAAGACACAACAAAACGAAATATCCACTATCGTAAGTTCAAGCCAAACGAAGCGAATGATTTTTTAGATTGACGTTTGATGTGATAAGAGTTCTACTTTGTTGCCAGTACAAGAAAAAAAATCAACGTGTTGATCAATTTATTTTTACAATGTTTTTATAAACGTTTCTATATAATTAATTATAAAAAACATTGTTTTTAAAACATAATCTAGAGACAAAACACTTTATTCACTTTCATTGCTTTTATTTTCTATTTTATATCATTTCTTTATTTATATCATTACTTTATATCATTTGGCAACATTGTCAAAAAATGACAGTAAAGCTAGGAAGTAACGAAAGTCAATAATATTATGATTATATATTTTATTTAATATCCCATGGTAAAATGGCTTAATATTTCGTGATTAAAAGATAAAAATTTAGAAAAAAATATTGATAAATATTTTATTTGTGTACACGATAGGCCCAGATTCGCCCGTCTCCTTTGTATAGAGACTGAGTAGAGACATTGTCTACTTCTTAATCGAGTTTGGTATGAGTGTACACGATAGGCCCAGATTCGCCCGTCTCCTTTGTATACAGACTGAGTAGAGACATTGTCTACTTCTTAATCGACTTTGGTATGAGTGAGTAATGTTTTACGCAATGAACGATTTATCGTGGATGAAGTCGCGGGCGGAACGGTATTTTCTATAAAACCCATAACAACTTTAATACCTTAAGAATAATGTATACGGAAAACAATTCATTCGATTACATCGTACTTTACTTCATCGTATGTTATTTTATATCGTGTGCCCTCATTCCTGTTAACATCTGCATGTATATTTTATAAAAGCTCTTTATCATTACAAAGGGACCTGTAATCATTCCATTATTCACCTTTATGAGCAAAATAATTAATTACACCTTCCTTATCTGTACAGTCATGAACCATTATTGATTTTGTGGCAGAAGGGTCCTGAACAGTGTTTAGGAATTCATTGTTATACTGTGAAAAAAGTAATGTTTGAATGATCAAAGTCATAATATAAATTATTTCATTTCACCAATTGACGAATTGCAACACTTCTTTTTAGCGTTTTCAAAGATAACTTTAATGCAGAATTTAAACTATAACTGAGTGTTTGAAGATTAAACACAAAGAACTTGCTATTTTGTTTGGTATATATTTGATTTTTAAAAAATTAAGTGTACCAATGTTCACTTTTCTTAACAAGTGTTATTTTTGATACAAAATTCTGTTCGGAAAACAAATTTACGTAATATCGTGTTCCACACTGAAGGTGTGAAAAATTGTTTGCCTTTGATGTCATTTTCAACATGGAAAAATGTTCGAAAAAAGCCAAGTGCTATGCCATGTAAAGCCGTGTATCGTAAATTTATAACCGGTTTAGCCACAACAAAACAGGAAGAAAACAATAATGTGCTGTTTTGAAATACGAGCGTGGGGTACCCCCGTCCCCCGTGTAGGTAATGGCTCGATTTTTCATTGCGAAGAAAACTCGCCGGTACGCCATTGCTTTCCCTAATAAATAGCGTTCGGATTAGAACGTTTATGTTCGTTTAAAACGAAATTTGTCATGTGAATTTCTATGTTATGGGTTTATATTGTTTGTATGAGCGATCCTGTTCGGTCAAACGTAACGTATTGTTTGAAACTGCCATAATTTGATGATGACTACTTGTTTTGATGTGCAAATAATATGGTATGCGAATGAGGGGACAAATAATTTTAACAACGGTAGTGTGGTGACTTTTGAGTAAATATGGCCAACTAGCTACCTACTGACAAGTAGACATTTTCTATGCTGATTACATATTTTGTATTACAGTTTTAAAGTTGTATGAAAGTTAATAAAAAAAACACCAAGTTGTGTCGCTTCAACTGCTTAATATTTATTTGTATTTTCAGTATTTGACCATTGGATTCATCCTTTACAACAATAGCCTATCAATTCCTAACCTCATTATCAGTCTACAAACATTCATTAACATAAGTCAAAATATGTTACTGTGCACTTAGAACGCACAATTAACTAACGATATTTAACACATTATCACACCCTTACGCCTATTGGAGAAATATTATTGCGCAATTAGTATTCATCTGATAACGTGACGTCCAGCAAATATGACATAATTGATTTAAATCCAACATCTAGAGTGATATATGGTCATAAGTGACATGTGGTCTCCGGATGGAACAATAGGGGCTTTCTTAGATAATGTGTGCAGTGACCTCGCGCGCAGATGTGCCGTTTATTACAAAATTGTTTTCAAATGTATCCATATGAAGACAGTCTTATTATGTGCGGTACTTTATGGATGGCATAATGTTTTTATCGCTTCTTTAGTTAGTGTTCTTGTTTGTTTTCAATAATGTTATCGCATTGTTAGTCGCAGGATGTATCTTTTATTCATTTTAATTACCAATTAGCAGCTATGATTAAACCAAGTTGGTAATTAAATCATATTATAGGCTTTATAATAAAGTATACAAAATGACATGAAAACATCATGCGTTATTCCTTCTACTCATAGCATAATTTGGCTTAAGTAGATTCATTGTAATATTTTACATGTGATGTAAGTTAAATTCAAATATTGAACTGAGTTGGAACCTTTCGCAATTATAGTATTTGAAACTAATTCAAATCCTTTGCTAACAACCAGTTAGGGACACAATTTATTTGAAAACTTACCGATCAAAGCGTTACGGAATCGGTGGGAATAAGCCTGCCTCATAAAGCGCCAGAGGATCGAATATGCCAATTCCACCCAACCTACGCTACTAATTTACCATAGTAACGTTAGCCGGGTGACCCGGGGTAAACTGGCTACAACTCCCATTAGTTCAGGGATATATCCCGCCCGATCCGGGCCTATCCCGCCCGACCCGATACGCCCGTAATTCGGCATTAATGCGGGAAACTTCCGCTCTTATTTCTCGTTGATGAGCGAAATTTTGTGATGGCGTTAATTATAAAAAAAAATGAGATTGAATCATTCCAGCCAATATCGTTCGGGTGATTAATATGTTTGTGTTTTAACGATGTTAAAGTGGTTTTATTTTGTTGTAAGAATAAGATGTATTACATCTCCTTTTGCATGTTTTATTGTGAAATAGGTTTTTCGATATTTGGTAATTAACATAAAGTAATAAAGATAAAACCGTTAAAAAACAAAATATGTAATTTTATCATAATTAATTTATCATCTGACTTATTTGTCACCATTAGTTACCAACTTACCACATACCTAAAATACCTATTAAAAGATAAAGTTAATTGTTGCGATTCTTGATTTGACTCGGAAAATATTAACTGTAAAGTTATGTCAACCATACAGTGAAAAGCGAGTGTTCAAATCCAAAGTTATAAAGCTGCTGCCATCAATAAGAATCAGCCAGTCAATCAATAAATGAACCTTTCAGAAGCCCTTAAGCCGAGGGCCCCTTTCACTAACGTAAGACTCGTTTCCTTTAAAATCCGAGGAAATCGCTTTTTCATCCCTGTTAATGGTGGACCTGGGAGACGTTTTAATTAACTCGACCCGAGTGCTTTTTAGTTTCGCGATGAATTATTGATATTGCCCTGTCTGCTGGTATTTTGCGCTGTCATTTTTTCGAGCGCAATTAGGCTGTGAAACAGACAATAGGAGGTAGTATACTACGTTTTGATGTATTGCCGTTTAGGAGCGGTTGGAGTTACCGGGAATGGCTGTAAATGTGTTCAACAGTGGAAAAGCTTGTATACCACAAAAATAGGAATAGTCAAATGTTTGCTTGCTAATTATATAGCAAATATAATAGGTAGTTAATTTTTGTTATTACTGTATACGTATTTGAAGTAGTTAGATTAAACTCTAGCTTCCGACATGGCTATTTTATTATTTTAACAAAGGCTCCTGGATGTTAACTTACTTGGAAGATTCATAATTCCACAACGTTTCCGATTCTTAGGTAGAGTAACATTAAGGCCCTCGATATAAGGACAGTAGTAGCAGACTGTAAAAAGTTAATGAATTCAACTACTACGGCCTGGGATATCCAAAAAATTAATAACACTTTATTATTTATAGCTTCTTTGTATACAGAGAAAAATTTGAAACGTCTACTTCACACCAACAAATAAAAATATCTCGTTGATTGATGAACAACCATTTGTTAGGTACGTCTGGCTCGGCCAACAGTCAGGTAATAAAATCGGATTTTTACAACTTTTGCAATAAAATGTAAATGAAATAAATAAAAAAAGTTGAATTATACGAGACAGTTTCGGACCGAACGACGCGGCCTCGAAAAGGAAAAGGGGCCGTGTTATAAAAGTACCAACATGATCGTTTCATTGGTTCCTAGAGGGCCTATTAAAGCTATTTTGAGCCAGTTTAAACATTGCCGCAAGAGCAGTTAATTAGCTAATGTATTTTTTATGTCATATTATGCCCTAATAAAAGGGTTTTTGTATTAAGTAGGCATCAATACTCCGCCTATCACAATACTTATGGAACACTAGCTTACCGCTCGCAACTTATTTCTGATATCGTCGTTTATCGCGCGGAACATTACTCTATTATAGCAAAGTTGCCTTTCTCAGGGTTTAGGCCTTTAGCATACCTAATTTAATTTGATTCTGTCGTTCCGGTGTGAAATTGAAATTGCGACAATCAAACAGACAAGGTTACATTTATATTAATAATGAGTAAAAATTTGAAATTTAACGTTTTAAGTATGGTATAATGCTTCTTTTGGGTGAATTCCAAAAAACTATAGGATTGGAGCGTGAGCAAACCCAGATCAGATATTTATTCCACTTTGGTAAATTAAAATCGAACAGCTAAAACTAAAAAACCGACCAAGTCGGACTCGCGAACGAAACCATGGGTTCCGTAACAAATATGTAAAAAAAACACGTTTATACCTTAATATTTTATCGTTTTAAATTTTTAGTATTTGTTGTTATAGCAGCAACTGAAATACATCATTTGTGAAAATTGCAGCTTTCTGGCTATCAAGGTTTTTGAAATACAGTTTGGAGACAGACAGACGGACAGAGGGACGGCGGAAGCTTAGTAATAGGGTCCCGTTTTAACCTTTTAGGTATGAAACCCTAAAATAGACATCAAAGTACATAATATACAAGTGCTGATATTCTACTATTATTATGCTTTATTAGCCTTCCTTACACAGGGAGGCTGTAAAGCCTGCTTAGAGTTGGGCGGGGAGAAGTTAACTGCCATGTTTTTTGTCACTTTCTCGCTAAAAATGAAATAGCACATCGTTTTTTATGAAGGCAAAGGGACAATGAATAGGGAAAAATATTTGCTATCTAGCTGATAATTTATCATGATTTTTCTTCTTGAAAATGTAATATATCAGTAAGTAAATTCCAAACAAAAGGGTTGGATTTGTACATTACTTTTTTAAATATTTCTTTACTATTCATTACATTATGAATACAGAATAATGTCAATAAAATATGACTCGTTTGATATGACACAAAATTGTTGCTATGTAAATATGTATAATGGGGAATATGCACACATTTTTTTTAATTATAGAAATCAATCTTTAATATCGAAGAAATATGAATGTAATTCTATTTTTCAATTTACTTTAACGACAAGCGAGATATAGCTGTTTAAAGTTCCCGGGTGGACAGAGAGATCCGATATGGCAGATGACGTCACAATTACACTACGGCCTTATCGATCGATGAAAAACTCCGTTTTGTAAGAAAGAGATGGAAAATTAACTTTAATTCTTTATAAATCCTTCGTTTGTGAACCGATTTTCATTTTTATTTCACATTTTAATATATGTTTAAGCCTTTTTTCATAAGTTGTTCAAAAATTCAAGATTGCAGATTTATGCATATGTACTACTGGATGAATGTGATATACAAAACTTGTATGATTAAAATACAAAACTTGTGGCAGAAATGTTCGTTATCTATAAATTGTCTTAACACAAAATATATGGGTCCGGCTTGAAATCTGCAGACATTCTTAATTGCATTAAAATATTACTTCTTGGCTCAGAAGTTTCACCGTTGAGAGTAACGATAAATTTTCATTTATCTTTCTTATTGAATTAGCCAACACTTTTGATAAATTAGAAGAAAGTTTTACCTTTCGTTCGCATACATACATTTCGTTGATTCATTTTTATTTATATGGAAAATTAGTAAGTATTTTTGTCTAGCTAATTTCATATTAGGCCTTTGTTAATTTTGTATAATGTTACGAATTGCTTTTGAATTTCAATAAAAAAATATTTCTGTTCTATACCATAAAGCTTTTACAGTGTACAGTCACTCATCAGACAAAAATTCTGGACTTTGTATCGTCCTTATAGTCATGGGCATAAACATTAATATCGATCTGTCAGAAATAAACAAAACTTCCTGTTGACCATACCTACGAACCGTGTATCTCATATCGGATATCTTCAAACACTAACAGCTTACGAAATACTTATTTCAAAAGCCAGATTCCTCATAGTGTGAAATGACGTTCAGCCAACAACACCAAGTATTTACAAAGCAAACTAACCATAAACCTTTTGTGCATCTCCTGTTATCCCACCGTTCATGGTTCATTTAAATTTCAACGCAACATCGCAGCGGGTTATATTCGTAAGTGCATTTTTTATGAAGTCTTTAACCTTTAACTTATAAACTGGTTTGAATTTTAATGAGTTAATACATCAATACATCATCGATGCATATTACACAAAAGAATAACTTGAAAAGTTGAGATGCAGCGGATTCAGCAGTGAGAAAACTCCGATATGCGTTAGGTAGATTGCATAATCCAGACAATTACATTACATATCTTAGTTTATCTATAAATAATTGAGTTGTATTTAAAAGCAATGAATCATATTACCCGTAGATTCAGTGCTACTGAACGATTACAAATGAACGTTACTCCTCATAACACAGGTCAGAATAAATTAATTTAATTTTAGTTTCTTTCACACCAGTAACCACTTAATTCTATATGTTTTAGCTGTGCCAGCGCCTTCGTCGTGTGTTCCTCTCTGGCCGGACCACATTTTAGTACTCAGATTCTGTAGTTCGAAATAATACCTACCTAAAGTCTACTTTCACCGGAAAACATAATATATATTTAATACCTCAATAGATATCTTTTAAATCAACAATTTATGTGGTCCGGCCGCTGAGCAGTGCTCTCTGGCCGCGCCACCTCAGATTAAGGAGAGTATAATGAACTATTAATAAATCAATATCCCGAAAAAAGCTACCTAAATAGTACCTTGCATATAACAAATATGGCCGTATAAACCCCTTTAGTAAAGGAGTTATTCGTCGTAACGTGTGGTCCGGCTAGAAAGTATACTCTGCAGCAAGTCCGTATTGCAATATTTAATATTAATTACCCATAAACTAATTATAGTACCTTTTCTCTACTTTTCAGAAATACTTTTTTTTTCTAAGAAACTTTGAAATTTGATTAATCAATCTTTAAAGTATGTGGCGTGGCTAGGGAGGATTACTTTCAGCAAATAAACCAAAATATGTTTTTCTTTTTGCCAACGAAAACGGTATAATAAGTACTGTATAAAAATAGATGGATTTCATATGTAACAGAAATGATTTAGAAAAAGTTGCACTTTTTGGTTTTGTTTACCTATCTACCAAATTTGACTAAATAATAAAATAATTCATAAGAGCAGCAAGAAAGTGGTTATAAGTGCATAAAATTGTGTTTAAAATAGAAATAAAAAATATTCTTTATTCAATTTAAGTCCATACAAAAAATTTTCCGGTGAAAGAAGACTAGGTAGGTATTATTTCGAACTACAGAATCTGAGTACTAAAATGTGGTCCGGCCAGAGAGGAACACACCCTTCGTCCGCGCTTTTCCCCGTTTTTTACATATTTCCTACTGTTTGTTTGCCTTCCTCAATAAATGGTCTATCCAACACAAAACGAATTTTCAACTCAAATCAGTAGTTCCTGAGATTAGCGCGTTTAAAAAAACGTAGATGATTATTTTGTGTCTAATTTTATATCAATGAGTATAACGTCGAGTTTAATGTCCAATAATTTGTTTACATTACGCAGCGACTAAATTAAGCTTTGTAACCAAAAAAAATGTAGTACCACTAAGTCACGTTTAACACGGTCATAATCGACTACACTTTTGCATGCGCTGTATGTAGTCCATTACTAATTTAACGCCCTATACTGTACTTAAGAGTTATCGACTCGAGGCTTTTGCTTCGCCGTCACAGCAGGGGTCCGCCCCTTAAGTCCCAATCCAGAAACAACCTGCTCCTTTGTATCCAACATGCAACTACTCGATAGCTTGAAATTATGCCTACCTCATACAGTCGTCATCGGAAAAAGAGGCCTTTGACCGTTCTTGAAAAAAGGTTAAGCAAGATCATTTTATCTCTGATCTGACGGCTTGACTTATTATAAATCTGAGTATTTTTACTCATGTCATACATTTAAAAAAATCTTCGTAGACTTGATATCTTTTTTAGATGTTTTCGTAAAATATATTTCGTTTTTACAAGAATTACTTAGGTCTATAGACCAGACACGCAGCATTCCTTGTCAGTTACAGTATAGCAGCGGTAGGTTCAGAAGTCACTTATTGTCGTAACTATAATACAGATTTCAATATAAGACATAAATAAAAGACAGATTTCAATTCAGTGTCAAACGTGGTGTCCGCTGAAAAAAATATTAGTAACTTTACTAAAGTAAACTAAAACTTCGGCTGAGTGTACCAAAGAAAACACGGAGAGTTATAGTTGGCAGCCATTGCAATAGTTTAAGTGTAATCGTGCACGCTTTCATACCACCCGTCAACGCTAAATGAAATAGTGGGAAGCAAAAAACACACAATGACATCGATTTGTCGAGTGCTTTGAAAACGACTTTGACAGTGGACGGAAAATATTTATACGCATATTTTAGAAGGCTATTACGATGCCATGGCTGTCACATCTTCGTCAAAAGCATAGGAGGTGCAGTATTTAGACATGCTTCAAAACTTGGCTAGGAATTTGACGATGATTATTTGAAATATCGTTCGTCATTTGTATAATTTGTGCAGTAAGTATTTTAAATAAATGTCAATTACATAAAATATGTGCTTCTTTTCTATATTTACTTTTTTTTGTTATAAAGGCAACCATTGCAGGAAATTCAAACATTTCTACTGTTAAGCAAAAAAAAAACATAATTGAGTTAATTACAGTTATTAATGCACGTCTGCGTATCTCAAAATAAAAATGTATTTTGTTATGTGAGGTTGGTTCAATTTAGAATTATCCCGTTTAGTATACGTGCCTATATATTTCTTTTTATGAAACCCCTAAAAGTATTTATATTGGTTATATATTATGCTCATATTCTTTATCGCCGTTTAATGGTAAGTTGTTTCATCTTTCTCCTGTACTAAAAGTACCGGTGCACAAATACTTGCGTTGCCTAACAATCGGGCCGTATTTCCATCTTGACATACTGGTAAGCAGTAAACCAAGTTGGTACGGACCATTACCCATCGAGTATTTGTAGTTAGCCAAATGTTGGTACTAAACGCGGATGTTTATCAAATACTCGTTAAGTCTGTGGTGTGTTTGAATTGGCGATGCGCAATCGTTTGATAGCCACTTCAAAGACAGAGCTATCGATAAATATATTCCTAGCTATCTACTTTCCACCATAAGTGGGGCTTGAGTAAGGTTTTTAAATATTTGCGTTGAATAATACGCGTGCAATCTGGATATTCTTTGTTATGATAGCTAGAGTGAAGCTAGACTTGGGTTTTTGCGGAAGTGACGTAATGTGGAAAGCTCTATGTGCTTAACGGATTAGCTTTTATCGTTACAGCTTTTTTATCCATATAAGGTCGAGTATTAACAATAAGATTATTTGAACAAAATTTGTTTCAAAATTTTCTGAAATAGGAGTTACCAACATCAAGGTTACATCAATTTTGTAGTTTATTATGATGGAACTACTTTGAAGATTATACTTACGAATGCACATGAATGAATGATAACCTTCCACGTGTATACCTCTAGAACCCATAAAACTCCATCAGAAATTAAATTAGGCCTGAACAAAAGCTACTATGTCGAACTCAATATTCCAGTTCATATTTTATGAGCTGCTAAAACAATAAATAACCTTAGGTGCCGACGAAGGATTCAAAACATTTATCCATCAATTAACTTCCCAGTGAGAAATCCCATTTGAATTTTGTCTTGTGTTGATTTTGAATTTAGTATTATAATATGGTGTTTGTGGGACGTGTTTACATTAAAAATGATAAAGACCACCCGGCTTTGTATGAGAGCATACATTCAGTGGATCCGTTTTATACTAACAGCAGTTGGTTCGACTCTGTGCAAACAGCGAAGGCAAACAAACATTCAAAGAAAGCGGGCTGAGAGCTCTCCGGGTAAGACGACATCGGAATAAAATCATGCATTTGAGAGAAAATTTTCATATTACATTATCTTGAAATATTGTTTTGGACGTATGAAATGTAAGGAATTCATTTTCTACTAGCTGTGCCCGCAACTTCGTCTGCGTAGAATAGTAACTTTTGCAGGAAATTACACGAAAAATAAATAAAGATACAAAAATTATAAAAACTATTACAAAATAAAATATGATTAAACTTTGTCATTGATTTGATAAATATCCATTAAAGAACCTGAAATTGTTTACAGATTAATAAGTGATAAACAACATACATATCACATTTTTCATTAGAATTCGGCCAACTAAAAGATAAAATTCACTCGCACAATACATTTTTTTTGTCTAAGCAATAATCTAGCCTGAGAGGAGAGTGGTAGCTAGGACTCACAAAATAATTTTACGCATTTTAGTACTAAAACCACGATAAAAACTTTAATTTATTTGACAGGAACAGGGTTCAATGGTTGCAAACAGCATACTGTACCTATGTAGTGATGTTTGATATCAGGATAACTTCAAAAGGTAAAAAATACAAAACTACCGATCCACCGTCTCAAAATATCTATAAAGAATGTGTGTCGCCATGTGACGAATTTATCAGTATTTGCATTGCTACTTTGTTTTGTGCCACTTTTGCGCATTGTTTTTGTATATTTCTCGTAGATTGTATTGTATTCGTAATAAAACACTGAGATAATAACGTAAAGCGCAATAAAATATAACTTATGAATTACTTTTTGTATTTGAAACAATATTGCGAAATAATAGAGCATAGTGACATCTCTTTAACTAACCAAGAACTAAACACTCATCACGTCATATAAAATCTGACAGCATTTGACATGACTTGCCAGCTAAGAACGTGATAGTTGGGGAGCCCAACGGGAGTTTTTGGAGTATTGATCAGACTCAGACTCTGTCTTGTAAGATTTTTAAATGGGAGACTCCTTGCACCCTTTCATGTACCTCTGCCGTGTATGTACACTTCATACGGGAGGAAGGGGTGCGTGATCGTAAATAGGATAACTGCTGATGCTAATTACAAAGACACTGTTAAAAGAATTGGGCAGAATTATGAAGAACTAATAATCTCTGATGGTTTCCATGGGGCGATGACCGTAGAATCGCGCCTATAACAACAATTACTAAAACCTTTGACACAACAAAGATCCAAGGGGCACTTGACCAGTTTTCTAATGATCTATGTGATTTTATTTGTAACGATCTGTATATACGATAACTTTCTTTAATTTTATAATGTCCAACATTTTTACGTGAATGTTTATAAATTTCCCTTTATTTGCTTAGAAAAGCGATATCCCTCTATGTATAGAGGTTTTACAAAAAGCTATGAAGCGGAGTATCGTAGGTATTAAGTTAAAATAAAATATACCACCATCCACTCCCGTACTGGTATTGTTGTTGGTTAAAACTGATGTATCAATGGGCGGGGAATGTGATATGAATTGTGCGAGGATGAAGAACAATAGATGGACCAGACTTGTTACACATCGCGTGACTGAAGACGATTTTCGCCGAAGAAGACCTGAGAAAAGGTGGTATGACGATCTGGTCCATGTATCAAAGAACTGGCAAGTCCTAGCATTGGACAGAGAGCAGTAGATGAGTTTGAAGGATCTTTGCCCAGCAGTGAGGTGATACAGGTTAAGAAAAAAAATTACAGATTATTATACAGCAGGACTTCGATATCAACTTGAACCTCATGCATAAAAATGTAACGCGCTGAAGTATCTCAAGATTATGGATTTTTCAACAGACACAAAGATAAATATAACTTTGTGGTCCAAATCGTTACAATGTCACTTTTTAGGGATTATTTAACATGCACTTTGAATGACTGACACGGTCAAATAACTTTTTTTTTTCAACAGCTTGTTACCAGGTAGCCCTCCTGCATTAATCGCTGTCCCCCACTTATAAAGAAAGTGTAATATACTTTTCGTTATCTTTCTATTCCGATTCCATGTCGTTCGAGTAACTGCAAATCTAGCCATTTACCTCCCCTACTATGACATTTTGCTCAATAAAGTAGTCCGTATAGTCCTAGTCAGAAGGTTCATTTTGGTCGATATACTTTTACCATTTTTGTACGTGATCTAATAAAGTTAGATTTTTAACTATCCTACAGGAATTTCTGTGACTAAAAGTATTTAAGATCTTGACCGGGGATGTATGGTACCACCATGCAAAATTTCGTTTAAATCGGTGTAATAGTTTTTTGAATATCCCACGGGAACCAGTTAACTGTCAGTGATTTAAAGTATCCTATGCATTTTTCCGGAATTTAAAATACCTTCGTGTAAACTTTCATTTAAATTGGTTCAGCCGTTTAGGAGGTCAGTCGAAACAAACAAACAAACAGACAGAAACAGAATTTTTTTAAGTATGGGGATGTGTTCTGCTACTCTCAAAACATATCCCTGACTGGTTTTTTTGCGTTTTTCAAAAAAGTACAAGAATTTTTACCTCTACGTTTTTATTATAGTAATAGATGAACTCAAAAATCAAATAATTCTGACCATTTTCCCTGTTTTCGTACATAGTCATAGCGTCAATGAATCAGAGAGCTGTGTGTTATTTTCCATCTTATAAGAAACGTAAAATAAAGCACTCTTCTGTGATTGGCCGAACCGCTTAGAATCTTTCGATGAATATCCGTCAGTTTATAAATTTACCACACGACATCGCATATTGATAAACTTCCTAGAATTTAGGCGTAAAATAATACATTTATTCTGTCGTGTAGAATCCTACGAAAGTTTATAATTTTCCTAGGAAAGTTATAAATTTACGGTTCTTGTTATTTTTCCGGTGACATAAATACCACATTTTCGTACGTGATCCTTATCGAAGGTATATTTGCTTCAATCGAAAAAAATATTAATGGCAAATAAAATATGAATGGTACTTTTACTTCCCTGTTTACATCGCTCGCGTTGTTCTGGAAAATAAAGCAAACGATGTTCTCTGTTTGTATTGACAATTTTCAACGGGCCTGTAATCTCTCGGGAAATCAAACCAGTCAGTCTTTGTTATAGTCTCCTTCAATCCTCCTTGCCCGATTTTCACATTACGAATGGAATGATATTCTGCCATATTTCCGGTTTGATAATATCCGAAAAATTATGAATCGCCTCGAGAAAAATATTTTGTTCTTTGTTTGCTTGGCCGGTCTTGGTCAGACCACAGCCGTTCTCTCAATCAATATTTTTGGATTTAATTAACTCAGTGTTCATTATTTTAGTGTTGTACGTTCAATCCATTTTATATATTCGTTATTCTAATTTAGAAGATATCCTAAAATTACTAAATAGAGACAAAATCGTCCTACTAAATTTCATGAAACACCAACATCATATTTTTTAAACTAAATAAAATAAATAAAAGACTACATCAACAGTCACAAACCGATGACAAACTTATCAACCGAAACAATAATTTAGTGCCTGTTTAATATTGCGCCACCGAACCTACATTCGGTGAAGGTAGTCACGAACATCTGAAAATAATTACGAAAAGAAATACCAGTGAAATTATGAAACAGCGAACGGCGAGGGTGCATGAATTATCCATAACGCGACGACCATGGTACCTTCGGAGTCATAATTCCTCTCTACCGGGGTTCTGTACGATATTTATAGCCGTAGATAAGGCCTACAGATGGCGGTACCGAGTTTTCCTTCCCCTAATACTTGTTGAGTTACGGTTTCCAATTTCCAGTTGTGCACTTCAGGTGTAGGGCGTCTCCGAGGCGGTTCTCGGATTATCCGATAAATTCACTCGGTCTAGTTGCAATGTCGAGTTGCGTTTAGTTTATCGTGCGCTAAGAGCTAAGTGAATCGGTATATTAGAACACAAATTGTATGCCTCTGTTAATGTATGAATATTATTTTTAATATTTGATTTCGAGTTCGTCTGGTTTAATAGATACAGGTTAATTTCTTCTTACTTCATACCTTTTGTTTGTTTTGTATATTTATAAAAAATATTATCTATATAGTTGGCTTACCTGTTTTTTAATCGTATACGTCGCTGGCCATGTGACGGTTGATTGACTACACAACTAAAGAATTTCTTCGTAGGTGTGCACTGTGCAGTTTTCATCAAGATATTTTCCTTCACAGTTAAAGCGTCCAATAACCATACATAATGATTTTTAAATTTGAAAAACACAATCGTACGTGGCGGGTTTGAACTGGCGACTTCTCGCATGGCAAACAACGACCACCAAACCACCTAACCCTAACCAACCTAGTCAGGCTAAAGCCCAAAACTAGAGAAGTTAAAGTAGTACTTAAATTTTTCCATTATATTAAACAAAATTTAATTCTATTTTGAATATTCTCGAAACAACAAACTACAAAACAAGAACAGCTGTCTCCGACGATGGCAGAGTTGCAGAAAAACAGAAACTTTATTTTAAGGAGAATTTTCCAGAAGTAACAGATGTCGGTCTTTACGATTTCATGAAACTTTTTCTTATTTGCATAATCACACACATAGAAAGACAACGTTTTACTGCTTCTTAAGATATAATAATAATAATTTTATTTTATTACTTCAATAAACAACAAGTGCTTATACTTAAGTAGGCACCTAGAACTTTCACTCCAATTTGCTAGTTCAACAATAGTTTTCCTCTAATTCGGCGGCGATCATTAAAGCCCCCAAATCATTAGTCACGGTTGAACGAAATCAACACAAAATTATGACATCGGTGTAATAACACACAAACAGTCCTCACGCGATACCTCAGCGGTTAGTTCGGTGATTTACGACGAACTAGGAGCATGACTAATGCCGCCCGCAAGAGCTTTGTCTATAACATATTTCATGGTTTTTATAGGGCAAGGTGCGGGGCGAAATTGACAATATTACTTGTATGGATGACGCATTCATTTGTTTTGGTACTTGGTATAGGTACTCACTCATATCTTTTTGTACAATGAAACAGATGAGCAATATTAGGTACTGTTTCATAGAGCTTTTCTTGATTTTAATTCTATTTTAATATATATGGCTTATTTTGAAAAAAAAAATACATTTTTATACCTAGATTTTAAATGAATATCCTGATTAAGTTGTAGGTACTACCGAATGGATTAAAAAATCCTAAAGCGTTTACCATTCTTACTAGTTATAAGATTGTCAAATCTAGTGAACAAATTATTGCAACTATTAAATTAAAGCATAATAAAGAACCTAGCTTTTAATTGAGGAACTTAGCACAATTACCCATTCAGAATTTCCATTAGTGCAATACGGATATTCAATATGATAGCAAAACTCATTTCATTACCTATATTAAATAAGTTATTTATTCAAATTGACCTAAGGGTAAGCGTAGGTATTAGGTTTTAGCAAGTCCCCACGTAAAAGGATAGAATGCAATAACTAGAATTTATAACACTGTTAATTATACGACATTAATATCGAAATGCTTAGATTATATCGTATAAAATGATCATGAATATAAATTAAGCTAGAAAATCCACTGCGGACGTTTATTTAGAACCAATTAATACGTTCGAGAAACCGGAGAATTATCTAAATGTAAATTAAATGTCATAACTTGGAGTTACATAACCTGGAATGGGCGGTTAGGATGACGTCACAGGATTAATCCCGGATCAGTATTAATGATACCCAAAAGTTTTATTCGTGTTACGAAAACTCATTTGAACTTTGAGATACCGTGTTTTGGCCATTTGGGTGTGAACCGTGGCCCAGTTTTAAATGTAAATATTTTCATTCGATATACATTTGGGTATTTTCGTCGATGTTTTGCATTTGGGAACGAGGCTCGATATATCAGTCTTATGATTTTTTGTAAAGTAAACATTGGAGTTTGCAGCGAGCTCTACCCACCGTTGTTTCAGCGAAAGATTTATAAATAAAAATGTAATGGTTTTCCTAATCTGAACATGAACAAATGAACTAGTACTAGTATGTATGTTTATAAATAGTACTCAAACTATGGTACTTATTGAGATTTTAGAAAAAGTTTTTTTTTGTACCTACCAAATTTTTTTGAGTATCCTATTTAAATTCTATTAAGCGACAGT
The DNA here is from genome assembly GCA_039566165.1 of Maruca vitrata. Lineage (NCBI taxonomy): Eukaryota > Metazoa > Arthropoda > Insecta > Lepidoptera > Crambidae > Maruca > Maruca vitrata. The sequence goes on along the minus strand of CM076923.1, from coordinate 9,373,984 downwards.
TTCAAAAAATGTTTTGATTCAAAACCAAAACATAAATTCAAATAAGAAATATTAGGAATGTTTTTATTATTTAAATTGAGTATAAAACTTGACTATTTTATTAGGCAAATGAGGCCAAACAAATAACAATTCAACTGTATCGACTAAGACAAAACTTTCGTAGACTTAACTACCAGTAGGCAGACATAAATCACAACTCTTGATATGTTAAAACAGGCCTGAAATACATCGGAAAACAGAAACTTAATCCATACATTTCCCTTGCGCATTATTTATTACCTACTCAGTATCGTGCGTATGGGGTTGTTGTCAGCACTACTTTTGCCACTGAATATTTTTTTGTTCTTTACTTATGCATAAGGCAGTAGGTAACTTAACTCTATAAATAGATGTTCTTTGAGGCGTATTTTGTATACAACTACGGGACCTCGTACGAGGGTAGTCGTATATCGCGTAAAATATTACTCCAATATAGTGAAGTCGTTTGAAATGTAGTCCATGTCTTTTCTTAGACTCTAGACTTTGGATAAAAATGTACACAGAAGTAGTCTGTACTTCATCCAAATGGGTTCTTTGGCGTGAAAACGCGTCATAATTAAATCTTTATTAGTATTGATGTATTATGAAATTCTTTACCAATTGTGTATGATTTTAGACTTTCGCGCTCCATTACACAAAATATTTGTCTTTATGGGTCCAACGCGTTATTAGGAGTAGCAAATACATAGCTACTTACTGCCCTAATTATATTTTCCACAGCTGGAGGAGGCAGAGAAACGAATGGTTTCGATCTTAAACACTATATTATAAAAATTACATTTAAAATAGTTACTAAAATCTAACTAACCTAGGTGTGAATGGGTTTGATAGTAGAACCACACTGATCTAACAAATGTTAAGTGGATAAAGGAAAAGGTGAAATGGGGTTAATCGTGACGAACGGATGCTGAAGTGTGCGTAGCCGAGGTGCTGGCGCTGCATTTCGGAGCCTCGTGATTCTCTGCAGGTCACGTTGTTCGCTGTGCAAAGTCCATCCGCTGATTGCGACACCTTGCTCGCTCGGTGGTGGCGTGGATACGTAACATCTCCGCCCTTAGAACAGTAACTATTCGAAGACTCCAAGAATGTTGAGAATAGTGCTGGTTAAGGTTCGGTAATTGATGTAATCTTTCCTGTACAATATTCAATCACTGCATATTACTTATGCGTTGAGAATAGTGCTGGTTAAGGTTCGGTAATTGATGTAATCTTATATGATAGATAATGTTCGACTATTGCATATTACTTACTTGGCAATTATGTTTAAACATGCCTTGCCTTTAGGTACGAGGTGTTATTTTACGTTGGCTATATCGTTTGTACTCGGTTGATTGTTCCAGTAACTGCTGACAATGAAATGGGTTTCGAATATAATTTTTCGTTTCATATTCTTTAATATATTCCCATGTCTTCATTTCTGGTCTAGATTTTTGTTCATTTTACTTCCTACTTCGTTTCGTTACGCACACGTTTTTTATTGTAATGGAGGTGGTTTCTTTTGCTATGGAATGCACGACGATGCTGCCGGCAGAGCACTATTGTTCTCGTCGGGACATGAATTTCTTGATCCCGATGTTGAATATACGTGGTGTGCCCCATTATCGATGCACATCTTGGATTATTGCTGCTGGATATCCGCACTCAGACTTATTACTCGAAGGGCTGCTTCCTGAACACGGATTCCGAGTGGACTTTGGTGACGGGAGAGCGGTCCAATATCTGAGTGACGCCGGGCTGAGACATTTACACTGTTGCTGTCAGCAGCTGGAGGCTTTAGAGCTGGATACTCCGCTGGTGGCGCCTCGCGGACGTGGATAAGTGCTTGAAGACTTTTTTTCTATTTTTATACATATATTTTATTCTTATATTTTATTACTAACTATTAAATTTCTATTTCTTGATCTTCTTTGCGGTTTTTCTTTCCTTCATTATCTTATGAAACCTTCGGTTTTTTTGCGTTTTCTATGTCTTGAAATCCTCTGCTATGGTCCATGTAGATTCTGGATACTCGATGAAGGCTTGAGAGCTCAACCAATGACGTTGCGAAGCAAACGATTTTTGGATGCTCTGGTAGCGACGCGCACTGACTCGAGTATCCTACCGACTGCGCCAATTATATATTCCACAGCTAGAGGGCGCAGCGAAACGAATGGTTTCGATCTTAAACACTATATTATAAAAATTACATTTAAAATAGTTACTAAAATCTAACTAACCTAGGTGTGAATGGGTTTGATAGTAGAACCACACTGATCTAACAAATGTTAAGTGGATAAAGGAAAAGGTGAAATGGGGTTAATCGTGACGAACGGATGCTGAAGTGTGCGTAGCCGAGGTGCTGGCGCTGCATTTCGGAGCCTCGTGATTCTCTGCAGGTCACGTTGTTCGCTGTGCGACGTCCATCCGCTGATTGCGACACCTTGATCGCTCGGTGGTGGCGTGGATACGTAACACCCTACTCAGTTCGCTCGCGACCACGATTGGTGTAACCCAGTCGAAACGTCGGGCAGTAAGTAGCTATGTATTTGCTACTCTTTACCAATTGGATGGTTTAAATGTGGCTTAAAGTGTCATAACTTCCATCGGTCATGCTATAATATACTTCGTCTTCTTTTCGTGTCGATGGCAAAACACTTTAAATAAGTTCGGCCCAGAATTCTGCCACCCGAACCGCTAACGTGCCCACCAGCTCAGCTCACTTCATAATATTATCCTTGCATCAGCTAAACTGGCTACGGAGTCTATTCAAGGACTTCCAGGTTGACCATGTGGAAAATTGTGTCGTGGTGGAAGGCTACACACTTAATCCTCAATTGGGCATTGCATAAGTGGTCGCGACGAAGAAAGACACCCCGTCTTTCTTCAGAAATAGATTCTTGGATATTAGCCTCGAAATGTAGACCACACTAACAGTCATCTGGGGTATCGTGCACCCCAAACTCGATCTCCGAGCCCAATCGTCCACAATAGAGCGCCGCTCGCAACTGAATCGTGTACGTTTTATTGTGTTTACGATGTAAGAAGACCAGCGCGCTAAATTTAAACTTTTAAAAGTTGTGAGCCTGATATCCTGCTTTGGGGAGCATGACACCCCACGCGACCGATTAAGGCTAAGTAATATATACTTGCAATCAAGGAAAAGCTTTTAATTACACAACTTAACAATAGGAAATGGCATTCACTGTATAATCTGAGCTTGGAGGTGGAGCACTGGTGACTTGTATCACGGGTTTTTAACGGAACCTTTTTCAAGCACCAGTCTCTCACATTCGGGTTTCATATGATACAAATTGTACTCACCTAGACTAAGCACTCTGTAACCTACTTGTGAGAGAAAATAAACATCTTTTTACTTACTTACTTACAATATAGCATGACCCGCGAAAAGTGTGACACGTGTTACATTCAAAAGCAAAGCGTTTTACTTTTAAAACATCTGAATAGCGAACAAATTCCGGACACCAACGAAGGTGTAACAAACAGCGGAATTAGCCGAGGGGCCCTCTGTATCTGCGTCCATATTTTTAAGTAAATTACAAATAGGCTGGGGCTGGCTGTGCCATCGTGCCGTGCGTGTTATCGCTGGGGGGATCGCGAATACGTCGCGCCTTGTACAGAGTAGGAACTTTTGGAGACGTTGAAGAGGGTAGGTTTAGTACTCTGTTTTTTATAATAAGCTAACAAGATGACCTCACTCCACCTGATGGTAAGCGGTAGTGAGATCCAAATATGAGGTCGACAGGCACAATAGACTATATTGAGCCTGTCGCACTCACCCTGAAAGCCCGCTTAAAGAGGAGACCACTGCTGCGGCAGCAACGAGACTAGGCGTGGAGTCTCCCATTGGTATTGAGCTGTGCGGGTCCTAGTTGGCCAGTCCACCGGACGGAAGGGCCCCCGTTTCTACGGGTCTCCCCAGCCGGCGGGCTGTAGTGCTATAGTGTGTAAAAAGCTTCGATGGTTGGTTTAGATCGTTTCTGGCCACGCTAGAAGTCGCCAGTTCAAACCCCGAGATGTACCACTGCGTTCGTCAAATTTGAAATTTTAATCGTAAGGAAACCTGCAACCTGCGAAGAAATTCTAAGATTCTGCACCTGGCCAGTGTGGTTGACTACCCGTACCTTATCGCCCTAATTATAGCTGATAAATGTAGGTAAAAAAATATCTTTACCTACCAATTATTATGTTTACTTTTAACAATTATGCTAGAATGTCGTATTTGCTAGACAAATACGATGCAAGAGCAGAGCTGACTTATAAATAAATACTTACTAGTAGTAGTAGCAAGTACCACATAATTATGTGGTTGTAGCAGTTACTTACTGTACAGCCTGGTGTAATGCAGTCGAAACGTCGGGCAATAAGTAGATTATGTATTATCTATTATTTTTATCGCGTGTAGACCCATAGTACATAAAAAGATTTTAATAAATAAATAATAAATAAATAAATATTACACAAAATCACATACATTGATCTGATCCCGTGGTAAGTAGCTTAAGCACTTGTGTTACGGAAATCAGGATCAACAGTGGATACACAAATAAACTTAAATATATTTAATAATACACCCAGACACGGAACAAACACCGATGTTCGTCACACAAATGTTTGTCCCGAGTGGGAATCGAACCCACGACTCTTGGAACCGTAGGTTTTGAACCTGAGTCACTAACCACTGTTCCACCGAGCCAGTCATTATTTAATGTAGCAGTACTGTTAGTAAGTTATAGATATAACCCCAAAAGGTTTTCCTTTATATCATACAGCCAGCCTACAACATTCGTAGTGTGTACACGGTGCTGTCGGAAACGTATTTTTTCGTCTAGTCTCCCGGCGCTTGCCAGGCTTCCAAACTGACGTTTTTGCCCCACGATAACGTAGTTAGTAGCGCTCTTTGGTTGCTGAAAACGTGATAGTTCCACTCTATGCTGTTAATGGACTTTTACACTTCCTTTCTTTGAGTTTTTACTTTCGCAGCGCTTGATTGGACACGTAATTAAGCCTTTACAAGAAGAATGATCATTAGACATACATATACAACTGTAGATATTCATATGGTAAAGCTTTCAGTACCTTACTTAGAGGTCATACAATGTTTAAAGATACGTTATATTTGTCAGCAAAAGAAACCATAAAGTAAAATTTATATAGATACAATTGACGTTCAAAATATAACTTTATATAAAAAAAAATACAAAAGAATCATTGTTGCTTGAATTGTTGCGCGAAAATAAGAATATACTTACTATGTTCGTGTTCTGTGTTGGTTTTAAATACACATTAGTACTAGGTACATCTACCTTCATTGACTAAACGTTTGAAGGGTGATCTGCATGCGCCAAATGTACATCTCAATCCGGCTCTCTCTGAGCCACCAAATAAGTTTATGCCAAATCATGCGGCATGCATATTCATGCATGTGCACACAGATATCATCCATTAGGCTGCAGTTTGCGAAGACAGACGGTAACCAAGTTCAGACAGACGTCTGCGAGACAAATTGTGTTAAACAACTTAGCAACGGTGTGCAAGTACCGGCTAGCCTACCGAGACCAAGTAGCGAGATGGCATATGCAGAAGCAAATTATGCTGATGCTGTTATTAACATAACCTCAAAGGATTTCTTGGTAAAACAGTCGTAAGTTTAAAATTCAAAATGTGATTATGAGCATGTGCCTGTAGGATTTTGTTTATCAATTATTATTTGTCTTATCATGACATCAATTAAAAAAATTGACTGAAATGGAATGGAAAAATCATAATTTTTCTATAGCCGCCTGGTCCTGAACCAAACTGAGCTTGTATTATAGGTAGGATTCATAGACTGATAAACATACATGTGTAATGTGTATGTATAATAGTATGTTTCAGACCCAGACGCTAATGTGACGACGAACCACGACTCTTAAAACCGTACTGGCTACGTACGATCACTGTTCCACCGAGTCAGTCAAAAGCAACGGATGTTTATGCAAACACAAGCCTTCAATCTAACAGCCTTCATAGAACGTATCCACTCACAAACTCATAAACCAAGTTCGATTCTTATCTACACAATTATTATAAAAACAAAAGAAAAACATTCCAAAGTCGTTGGGTCCTGTTGTATCAAAGGTTTATTACGTTAGACAGCTAAAGATACAATCGCTGTGGCCAATCAAACGCATCGCGCCCCATTAGACGTGGTATCGGATGCCTCTCTGTGTCAAACGCCGCCGTTCATTTGTTTTACCTTGTCATTCCGACTGGCGTGCGCTTCGGAGGCACGGTGATACTAGAGTGCCATCGGTAAGTTAGGGTTCCAAAGCTTTTCTAATGCTTCTTTTTCAAAAAAAAAATTTGTTTTTTTTTGTATTGCATAAAATAGTCAGTCATATGTTAAATTATTAACGGATTTCAAATCATTTTAACAAAATAACAAAAAGGCTAATTTCCTTTTAAAATGCCACCGCCTAGACTAGACTACGCTTCAATCAAATTAGTAGGTAGAGCTGTATGAAATTTTAATGTATCCCCGCTTGAGTCTTTCCGCTTTACCCTCTTTCGTTTGGACCGCTTTCCTACTAATAAATCCGCTTAGGGTTGAAAGCTAGCAGTTGCCATTTTAAGGTAGATATTTTGCCAACCATAATTTTCCTTAAACTTAATCAATGCCAATTTCATATTATTTTTCATAGACAAGAAAAGAAAATATTCAATACACTTAATTTTTACTTCTAATTTTTATTATTCAAATAAAATAGTCTTATTTAAAAATGTTAAAAGACCAGGAACTCAAACCCACGAAAGACTATCGCAGTACTGTGTTATTTTAATAAACATATCCAAATATCTCAGTGAAGAAGACCCTTCTACTCCCACACAATGACATTAAAGCCCCCGACGCACTGTAGACCAAATGTATGAATTCTTTATTTACTTAATTTATTTTTAATGATTGCCGGAATGATCGAACGGAGGCGCGGTCAATCAAACTAATGTCGATGGAAGCTGTTCTTTAGAGTCTTTATCAGTATTGCGTGAAGACAGGCACCCTCTCCCTTGGTATAAGCTTTGGAGTACTTAATCTTCTTTATTAATAATAAATTACTTAAGTACTCTGTACAAATTTTAATCCCTTTGAGGTTCTTTTTATAGGCATAACGGGTTTTGTAAGTCAAAATAAATTTAATTCAATTAATTTATCGTAATTTTTAAGTAGGGGTACTAGGTCGGGATACCTCCTCGTGGTGTACCCTGGGCAACGTGGCCGACAAATGGCCGCGGCTGAAATTCCGACCGGCAGGAGGGAGGGAGATCATCTCTCTCTTGCGGCGTCACAGCCGTTTTGGTGACGCGCGCTCTTCCAGTCTCTCTCCGTTTTGGAGAGAGGGTGGCAGAGCGCAGTGGAGTGGCCTGATACTTCCATCCTATCCGCCCACACCGTGGTGTTGCAGTGCGATGGTGTCGTTTATCTTCATCGTCGTAGAGCTGCGACTTTTGTCGCTTTGGTGGGCCTTTATGGCAGCGGTCTTTTTGACGTGGGTTTGGCGGAGAATCTCCGCGGCGCGGCGGGATCTGCATTCTGCGGTCCCGTCGGGCAACTTGCTCCCAGCTGGGTTGCACTCTTGCGGGTCGGCTGGGGGTAGGGGGGTTTGCCCGATCGCGCGGGCGGCCCCAAGAGGAGAGCACCTCGGTAAAAATGCCAAAATGGGGAGGGGGGGTTTAACGGGGAGCTCTACCCGTGAATTGAGCTTTTTCTTTTCTCTTACTATGGACGCACTAGGTACAAAAGTAATACCCCAGGAGGGTACCCGCAGCTCCGCTGTGGGAGAATCCCTCCCGTCGCCTTCTGGCGGCGGCAGCCCCTCGTATTCTGGGGGGGGCACCAAATGCGAAGATAGTACGGAGAAACTGTACGTGGCTGAAGGAGGTGGGCTTAGCAACCCGGAGAAAGCGAAGGAAAGGAGTCCAGCGCCCGCGATTGCGGTCGATGCAGGATCCATGACTGTAGAGATGGTCCCGCTTAAAACAGCGGTCATTAGTTTAGAGCGATGCGATAGTCCGCAGCTGCAGCGTAGCGGCAGCATGTTTTTCCCGCCCAGTTCATTGTCGGTGGCAGGGCAAAGTGACGACGACGACGACCCGAGGTCACAAAGTGACTCCGGAATGTCGGCTGTTTCGGCAATGTCGTTGGTCTCGGCGACGACTACGAGCAGCTACAGACAATCACACAAGCGAAAAAGGGGAATTGGTAGCTCACCAGACTCAAAGGAGGAAAATAAAAGCTCCAAAACTCCGCGACGCCGTGGCAAACCAACCACAACCGGCGATTATAAAGGGCTCGCTAAGGCCAAAAAAGAGTACGCAGAAGCACAGCGTGAAGCCAACAAAGCCGACAATGAGGCGCTTCTTTTAAAAGCGGTGGAGGAGAAGAAAGAGGCTCTCAAAAAGAGTGGATACGGAGGGTGCCTCTCAATTGATGATTTGACGGCGATGACAGTAGATCAGCTCGTCGCCCTGGCCGAAGAGGACGCCAACACTATCACAATGATGGCGACCAAATCAGCCAACTTGAAAACCACTTTCAAGAGGGATTTCAAGTTGTGTGCCAAAAGGCTGAAGGAGTCTCTCTGTGAGGTCGCACAACGCTCGGCCTCAGAGGAGGTGGAGAGGTGGAAGGCCACCGTCAGGCGCTTGGAGGCCAGGGTAGCCGAACTGGAGACAAGAGCGCCTCCTCCAACATATCTGCCTACCCCGCCCAGGGAAACGGCCAGGTCAGTCCAGAGGTTGTCCTCTCCGATCTTTCTGTCCGAAGACACGACTGCCAGAAGTCCCCCCGAGAAGTCTAACCTCTCGGAGTTGGAGACTCTCATCCGCAAGGTAATGCGTGAGGAGAGAGTCGAAATCATGAGGCAAAGTAGGGACTTCACCCGGACGTGTATTGCGGGGCTGGAGGACCGTCTCCTCCCAGCCAAACGCCTGCGACCGCCACTTGCGGCTGACCCTAACGAAGAGAGGGAGGCTGTGGAAGAGGTATTTAAGGCCCCTGACCCCCCACAGCCACAGAAGGTCACAAGGAGGAACACTCGAGCCAGAAGCGCTACTCCTGCATCGGTTTCTAGCGTTGCCCCAGCTGCTTCTCAACTCCCCACGACGCAGATACACAGGCAAGCGGCAGGGGACCCGCTCCTGCTCTCGATGACTCCGGCAAGGAGCGAGGAGTGGTCGGAAGTGGTAAGGCGCAAGGGAAGGAAAAAGAAGGCAAACTCTGCTCCCCCCAACTCGGACATACCTAAGGAAGCCCAAGCAAAGCCTTCAGCTGGAGACGCTGCGCCTAGTGCTTCAAAGAAGAGGAAACGCCAAGGGCGACGAAAGAATAAGAAGAAGGGTCTGTCTCCCCCTAAAACCGCTGCAGTTGTTATTAAACTAACGGCAGAGGCACAAATAGAGGGGGAGACCTACGAGTCGGTTCTCCGCACGGCGCGCAGGTCGATGAACCTCGAGGAGATGGGTGTCGGACCTGCCAGAGTTAGGCAGACCCAAACAGGTGCGAGGAAATTTGAGTTCCCGGGCGCGGACGGTGCTCAGCAAGCCGACCGCTTTGCTGAAAATCTAAGGGCAGCAATAGCCAATCTGGCGGTAGTCACCCGGCCACAAAAAATGGTTCAACTCATCATCTCGGACCTAGATGATTCAGTCTCTAGGTCCGAAATCGTAGAGAAGTTCTGCACCATCGGGGGCTGCTCTCCGGATTCCATCAGGGCCGGAGAAATACGAGTTGGTCGAGGGGGAGTAGGCACCGTCCGCTTGCAGTGTCCCATGACAGCGGCTAAAGCTGTCACCGACAGGGGGAGACTTCTTGTAGGTTTCAGCTCGGCGGCGGTCAGGGTGCTTGAAGAGCAGCCCCTACGCTGCTTCAGATGCTACGCGGTTGGCCACACCAGGGAGCGCTGCCCGTCCAATGTCTCCCGCGAGGATCTCTGTCTCCGTTGCGGACAGTCGGGGCATAAAGTTGTCGGCTGCAAAAGCAGGCCCCATTGCGCTATATGCGCAGAAAGCGGCCGCCCTTCTGACCACTCAATGGGAGGTCAGAAGTGTAACCCCCCAAAGCGCAAAGGGAAAGATAGGCCCACGACCCGGCCAGTCGCCCCTCCTGCACCGGAGGCTCCTGTCGGGGCTGAAACGGTCGCAGGAATGGAAATAGACTCTGCAACACCGCCCACTAATGACTAGTCAGCAAGTCACCATCCTGCAATGTAACATCAACCATTGCCGCTCAGCCCAAGACATGATGTCGCAGGCGATGGCGGAGTGGTTGATTAGTGTTGCAGTCGTCGCGGAGCCATACTTCGTCGCTCCGCACTGGCTTGGCGACCGCGACCATCTGGTCGCCATAGTCTCGCGGCCCTCTTCTGGTTCCCCGCCTCTCTCACTTTTAGAGAGGCACGGGATACGTGGCCGCCGTATGGGGCGACATTACCATCATTGGTGTCTATTTCCCCCCAAGTCGTCCTTTGAGCGATTTTGAGGCGCTGTTGGACTCCCTCGCGTCGGTCTTTCGCAGGTTAGGCAGTCGACCAGCCTTCCTCATCGGCGACTTTAACGCCAAGTCGGTGACCTGGGGCAATCCCGCCGACAAGTGCAATATGCGCGGGAGAGTCCTGTCGGAATGGGCAACGTCGTCTGGCCTTTCAGTTCTAAACCGCGGCACTGTCCAAACGTGCGTGCGGCACGTAGGGGTCTGTGGTGGACGTGTCATTCGCGACCCCAGCCCTCGCCGCACGCGTGTCAAATTGGAGGGTCGACTTGGGGGAGACGCTTTCAGATCACCGATACATCAGGTGGGAGGTCCTCCCCCAAATTTCTCACGCCGCACCGGCCTCAGTCCAGCGTTTCCCTCGTTGGGCCCTATCGCGGCTGGATCGCGGAATCGCAAAGGAAGCCGCCTTTGTCCAAGGGTGGTTTGCTCCCCCGGTGGACGGTGTGGATGTCGACGTGTCGGCCTTGCGACTTCGTGAGGCGCTCACCGAGGTGTGTGACTCGTCCATGCCTCGGGCACGTCGACCGACTCCACGCCGCGCCGTCTACTGGTGGTCGAGCGAGCTGGGTGCCCTACGCGCGGCTTCCTTTACGGCCCGCCGGGCGTACCAGCGGTACCGTCGCCGCAGTTGGAGGGACCCTGGAGAGGAGGTCCGACTACACGAGGCCTACCGAGAGGCGCAAAGCGCCCTCAAGACGGCCATATGTGAGGCTAAAGACGCCGCACGCGCGGAGATGCTTGAGAGTCTCAATGACGACCCATGGGGGAGACCGTACAGGGCTGCGCGAAACCAGCTGCGCCCAATCGGTCCCCCAGTCACTGAGACTCTCCAACCATCGCTGCTGGAAGAGGTGGTTCGGGGTCTCTTTCCACCTGTAGACCCCGACTTTGCGCCGCCACGGATGGCCTCACGACTGAGGGATGTCCCGGAGTTGGAGACCGTAACGCCGCTCACTCCAGAGGAGTTTGAGTCGGCCGTCCTCCCTCTCCGGGCGAAGAAGACCGCCCCAGGTCCGGACGGTGTCCCCGCCCGCGTCGTGGCTCTGGCGTGCTCTGAGCTGGAGCAGTCTTTCCGGGGCCTCTTTGATCAGTGTCTCACGGTCGGGAGGTTCCCGGAAGTTTGGAAACAGGGGCTTCTGTGCCTCCTGAGGAAAGAGGGCCGCCCCTCACAGTCACCTTCCGCGTACCGGCCGATTGTCCTCTTGGACGAGGCCGGTAAACTTTTCGAGCGTGTCCTTGCGGCGCGCTTGAACGAACATCTGCGGAGCGTGGGGCCGGACCTCTCAGAGGACCAGTTCGGATTCAGGACAGGGCGGTCTACCATCGATGCCCTGTCCCGACTGAAGAGCCTCGTGCTAGGCACGACGGAGAGCGGGGGTGGAGTGATGGCGGTGTCTTTTGACATTGCCAACGCTTTCAACTCCATCCCCCACTCAGCAATCATGGCGGGTCTATGCTACCACAGGGTCCCGCACCATCTAAAGGCCCTGTTGGCAAGCTACCTCTCCAACAGGAGGATCCTCTACGTCGACAGGTCGGGCGCAATCAGCAGTCGAATTGTGGAGTCCGGTGTTCCGCAGGGGTCGGTCCTGGGACCCCTCCTGTGGAACATCGGGTTCAATTGGGTGTTGCGCGGTCGTCGACTCCCGGGCATGGGCGTAATCTGTTACGCCGATGACACACTCGTCACTGCCCGGGGGAAGACTTTCGAGGAGGCGGCGCGAAGAGCGACGGAGGCAAGTGCTCTGATGGCTCAGCGCATCAGTTCTTTGGGCCTGCGTTTGGCGCTGGAGAAAACCGAGGCCGTCTATTTTCACAGGCCTCGGAAGGGACCTCCCCCCAACTCGTACATCTTGGTTGGGGGAGTCCGGGTGGCGATTCAGCGCCAAATGAGGTATCTGGGGCTGATCCTGGATGCGCGGTGGCGGTTTGTCCCACACGTGAGTGAGGTGCCGCCGCGCCGCCTTAGCGCGGCGGACGCGCTGGGGTGGCTTCTCCCAAATCTGGGAGGGCCCAGGGCCAGATGCCGGCAGCTATACGCCGGCATACTCCGGAGTATGGCCCTCTACGGAGCTCCTATCTGGGCGGACTCTCTCCAAATTAGGACGAATTCCGCCCTACTCCGTAGGCCCCAGCGAGCCATAGCGTGTCGGGTGGCGCGTGCCTATCGCACCGTAGGTTTCGCGGCGGCTTGCGCCTTGGCAGGCACGCCGCCTTGGGAGCTGGAAGCGCAGCTGCAGGCCACATGCTATGAGTGGCTGCAGGAGCAGCGGGAGATGGGTTCTCGACCGACATCCAGTGAGCGTGGCGAATTTGTGCGTGGAGCTCGAGAGGTCATGGTGGTGGCGTGGGCCGATAGGCTAGCCCAGGAAGAGGCAGGGCGTCGCCTGCTGGATGCGCTCGGGCCAGTGCTGAACAACTGGCTCGAGCGGACGGGCGGCTTCTTGTCGTTCCGTCTGGTGCAGGTGCTGACCGGGCATGGTTGTTTCGGCCAGTATCTGCACCGAATCCAGCGGGAGGACTTGCCTGTGTGCCACGAGTGCGGCGCATATGAGGACACGGCGGACCACACTCTTTTTCAGTGTCCGTCGTGGTTCGAAGAGAGGTCGGCCCTAACATCTGTGGCCGGCCCGGTAACCTCCCTCCCCCAACTTCTCCGGGGGATGGTCGAGGATGTTGATGTGTGGGCGGCAGCCGCCTCCTTCTGCGAGTCCGTCATGGCTCAAAAGGAGGTGGCGGTGAGGGAGCATGAAAATGACCCCTCCGCGCCACCACAGCGCAGAAGGAGACCGGGGCGCAGGAGGTGCGAATACGCGCGCCACATGCCGCAGTCCAACGATGGCCGGCAGGCGGTGGGTGTGAGGACACTCCCGTCGGCATTGCACCAACGGGCATCGTTGAGGGACGGGAGCGACCTTGCGTACCGGGTTGCCTCGTCGCCTCCCCTCGGGGAAGCTTGAGGGAGCCCGTGGAGACTGTCCGCCGGTGGTGTTGTGAGTGGAGGCTCTGCCAGGTACCACGGCACCACCAATAGGCGATGAGTTATGCCGCGGAGTTTAGTGGGTACACCTGGCCATTGCATCTCAACCCAGGAGCAGCTGCCGGTCTTTTCCATCTCAGCACCGGCAGCCGGGAGTCCCACACACCACCTTGGGTAAACCCCTGCCCAAGGTGAAGGTGCATGAAGCATTCTCCGCGTTAAAAAAAAAAGAAAAAGAAAAAAAAATTGTAATTTTTAAGTAAGATAAGTAAACGATAAATAAGATTCCATAAATGGCAAACGTTGTTAATAAGTAATTTAATCATAAGTATTAAGATTGACGTCAATTACGTGTATAGTATCAAAGTTTAATTATTGTGACAGACTCATACGTGTGTTGTGCGAATGAATAATGCGCAAAAATTTAAAAACGTGGAAAAAAATTTTGTAAGTACGAGAGTATAGGTTGTCTTTTCTTCTCTTTTTGTATATCACATATATATGTCTAAATAGTTAAGTAAAGAATTGGTCAATCATTATTACAGAAATACTCACTTAGCTGCGATTAATCGCAGTCACAGGCTCCCGCATTCGCGCCGACAATACACACCCGCGTTCAATTTTTCTCTGTCCCCCGGCACTTGACTTCTGCCAGAGGGCTCTTTACTTTGAAAACAGCCGTGGGGGAAAGCTGATTAATAAAGAAAATAAAAAATTCCCAGCTCCCGTGTATGATTGAAAGGAGTCACGTTTTCGTTTGCGGGAACGGATCGGGAATTCTGATTTGCCCCGGGCGGAGTGAAATTTGATGATGCACGTAACTAGGGGGCCTTTTGGTGGTGATTTGATCAAATTCATTTGTTTGTTGTACAAAATGTAATGTGATCAACGTCTAGATTAGGCAAATATCCCTTACGTGTATTAATTTTGAAGTTAAATGTAGGATTTTCACTAAAATTTTTTTTCATAAAATATTACTTGAATACTAGTAGAATAATCGGACTTCGACCCTAGTTTGTGATTTTTCTTGATTGATTGCAGAAATATTAATGTTTTCAAGGTTTCGATCATCTAAAATTAGCTTGTATCTCACATTTCATCATTTTATAAATGTCAGTAGCAATATCATCTGATGCGCAATGATTTGAATGTTTAATCGCAACTCAACGAAAAATTTCCATTTCCTTTCCACCACAATCCGCATTTGACATTCGAAATGCCAACCGACCGCTAATTCATCTTCAATCAAACACCGATTTGACTGCCATCATTTGCCCATCTGGTTGCGCCAGTGTTCGTGTATTTGCAATCGATTAATATCCGATTTGGATCCGCAGAGTGCGATTTCGAATCGACGCTCTGTTGTTTTAGTTCGCCAGCTGTATCATCTCCGACTTTATGCCCGTTTTATTGTAAACAAATGGCTGGCTAGGGGTTAATTGCCCAGTACCCCGGGCTTTGTTGCAATTAAAAATGTTTCAGTCAGCCGTAAAGTGCTAACTGCTTGTAAATCGTAGTAGTGTTGCCGTAAGGTAACTATCGATACCCTTTGGTCGATAATTGAATTATCAGACAATGTCCTCTAAAACATTAATTTGCTTTATAGTATTTAGTAAGTACATACTTTTATTATCCATCACATGACCCCAAACTAAGCAGAGCTTGTACTATGGGCATCAGAGACTGATATACGTATACGGAACAAACACCGACGTTCATCACACAAATATTTATCCCGAGTGGGAATCGAACCCACGACTCTTGGAACTACCAGACAGGATCACCAACCACTGTTCCACCGAGCCAGTCAATGTACGATTATTCGACGCTTTAACGGTGAAGGAAGACAGCGTGATAAAACCACCTACGAAGATATTATAAGGTGGTGTAGTCGAACAACCCACACTTGGCTAGCGTGGTTGACTAAGGCCTTATCGCCATCACCACCCTCAGTGGGGGACTTGAGTGGAGCCCGTTAAAGGGCGGAACGCTTGCGGCGTTGTTGTGGTTGAGCTATGCTAGGAACCACGACGGCGCCGCTAAGGCGATGAGGTACGCCGCGGAGTTAAGTGGGTACACCCCGGGATATTCCACCTTAGTTCAGAAGTAGCTGCCGGTTTTCCATAACAGCACTGGCAGCCGGGAGTCCCACAGACCACCTTGGGTAAACCCCTTCCCAATGTGAAGGTGCATCAAGCATACTCCGCGTTAAAAAAACAAGGCCTTATCGCCCTAGTTTAGAGTAAGCCGGCATTGGAGACGAATATGGGCTAGAGATGATGACGATATAATAATATTCATTCGATATTATAAAGGTCCAACACTGGCTCTAGGTGAATCTGCTCACACTTTCTTACTAGCTTTAAATGGAGCTTGCTTGTTTAAGCGTCAAGGCTTTATGGCACAATTAAAGTTTGTGTAAAAGTAATTTCCGTAATACCAATACGAGTGCATAAAACCTACTTCGCTTCGCCTATTTAAGGAAGAAATGCCTTTCTAAATTCAGAAATACATTGCACACATACAGGAAGCAGTGATTTATTTTAATTAAGATGATTCATGTTGATTTTAGTATTTTTTTTAACTTTCAAGTTATCTTTTTATGTGTGTTTTTTTGTATGTGTCATTTTTATCGTTTATGTAATGACACAATGTGTGTAATGTTTATGTCGTATGTCATAAAACAAAACAATTTTTATTGTTTATTCTTCCTTTTTACGCAACAATCCATACCGTGCCGAAATCATAGAAATCTTTGCAGAAATAATTTTTCAAATACATGAAAAATATAAATGGGTTTCTGGTGTCTACTTTCCTTTATTTACTATCACATGTATCATTTAGTGTACGCTACCGTATAAAAAAACGAATTGAGAACCTCCTCGTTTTTTGAAGTCGGTGAAAAATACGGGCCGCTTGTAGAGGTTGCCATCATTTGAATTCTAAAATATTTTATATAGGTAATTGCGGCCAAATTTTGATAGGCAGCCCTGCTGTACTCTATTCTACTTACAATTATTATCTTCCATAAAAAATTTAATTTCATCCAATAAACAGATACCTGCAGATCCATGCAGCCGGATCCCGTACTTCTATCACAAACGTCCTACACACACCATTGTACCAATTACTTCGACATTGTCACCAAGAGCGAGGTCAAAACGTCAACGCTCAAACTCGATTCGAGTCTCACTTGTCCCGTTTAATCTGACATGCCGTTATCTCTGCCAGCTTGAAGCTCAAACATCATTAGCCGCTGAAAGTGCCTACAATTACAGTTGTAATCAGCTCAACCCATAAATTACTAAACACGTACTTGTACGTTGCAGGCTGCGTTCGCCGTGGGGCGTTGCCATGGCGACCACTCAACCCCTAGAGTGCACCCTTGTTATTAATACCCGTAATAATTAAACTTGATTGCATTTCTCACCAGGTGTTGGATGACGACTTATCTTGGAAGTAGTTGGGTTTAATAAGGCGTAGGATCGTTTAACGCGAATCCGATGTTAGGGGGTATCCTATTGTGTTTGACAGGTTAATTCAACAGAAAATTCGTTTATCCAGTACTAGGCTGTTATTTCAAATGTATGAGTAATAATTTTCCTAGGTATGTATCGTTATTGTAAACAAGTAAGTTTTTTTTAATAACTAATTATGTATATCCGTTTTGTATTTATTATTTATTATAAGTTATTTTGTATCTATGTTTGTGACTGCGTGAGAATGTGTTAAATAAAAAAAATCTTTCTTTCTTTCTTTTGTCATAAAATGGTTAAAATGGCTAGATACAAAATCGTATTATTATGACTTTAAAACGAAATGGTTCATCATTAAAGAATATAAGAATTGCGAAAAGCTAATTGAATCACCTGGCCCCGTGATAATGTGAGAAGTTAGATAGGATTATAAGGTAACGTGCCTTTGCTTTCGTACTGAGGAAGCACTTTCATCTTCTTTAGAAATAATCCTATCTTATAAATGGTACTTAAACTAAATAGGAGCGTCGACAGCCTAGTGGTTAGGCCGTAACTTTTCATGCGAGATGTCGCCAGTTTTGACCCCGCCACATACAATGTGTTTTCAAATTTGAAATTCATGTATGTTTATTGGACGGTCTTACGGTGAAAAAAAACATTGTGAGTAGGCCTGCACAAATGTAAATATATTCTAAGTCGACCAACTCGCACTTGGCAGCCAACTGAGACCAAAGGGCCCTAGTTTAGGGTAGGTTCGTGCCCTCGGTAGGAACGTATATGGACTAAATAAAAAAAGCATATATACGGTCGCATTGAGAATCATCCTCATTTTTTTCGAAGTCGGTTAAAAATAGATTTCAGCACGTTTAAGTTACTTATTTGAGTAGTTTATCGATTTGATGTTTTTGTTGTTTCATTTAATTGCTAATTTAGACCGTTATGAACGACACCATGAATTTTTAACTTTACTTACTAACTGTTATTTATAATTTGTTGTAGGTATACTTTGAGCCAGTTGTAGTATAATTGCAGATAAACGATCAATCATCCCAGTAAGTGGTGTGTCAATTAAAACAAACGTGAAAAATGTAAATTACTTTAATAATGCTGACTGGTTTATGTTGCTACAAAATTATTGATTCGACACTGTATAGGAATCTCGGTTACAAATATTTAGAATCGTAAATGTGTAAAGTTCAATCAAACATTTTATTGGTTCGCTTTTGAATGCTAATACACTATACGGAATAAATATAAAAATCAATGATAAAATTGTATAAGGATATCAAACATTTAAAAGTATGTACAAAAGAAAATTCGAATAGGAAATTATACTATATCACAGTCACTAGAAAAGATGAAACCTATTAGCCTACATAATATGGCAGTCTATTGAAAACACATTCACGTCAGCTAACACTTCCACAAACCGACAATTACAATGCCACGTTATGCCGCCATTTGAGAATTTATAGCATGGTGGCCCGATAAAATTATAGTTGTACGAAGAAAAGTTTCTTTTGTATTTTGTTTAAAAAATCATACCAATGACTTTTAATCACAACCTTCGTAGAAACCTCAGCAAAAACTTACAAAAAGATTTAAAGTAATTGTTTACTTATGATATAAATATGAGTTATTAAGATTATAATAATTTCAGAAGACAGATAGACAAATTAAATACAAAAGTTACTTAACAACGTGGCGATGCAAGAGTCAACCATCCAGCTTGATCAATATCCAAAATATGCACAGACCTTTTTACAATATTTACAATTTACTAAGTAGTATTGCTTGGATTACGTACTAATGATATTCGTTTACATGATCCGATGAAAAAAAAAACAAATTAACTCCGATACGTGTGGCCTGAACAACCTGATGCTCCGGAATGACCAGCATAACCATGCATATCTCGGTAAGGAGACTCTCTGTGGACAAGGATTTTGAGCTTTAATGACGCCCCACTACTCACATCACAAGGTTTATTTTTGTTTATTTACATCCGAATTTCTTACCTTTCATACGGCGGCGGCGGCAGAATATCACACAAATTCATCCTGCAGTTCTGATCACTCCTCGAACTCGAATGCCTCGTGTCTTGCGTTCCCTGTCTAAAACTATTTTCCCTTCCCATCCATTGCCACTGAGGATAATCGTACTCCACTTCAGCCATCGCCCATTCTTTGTTCGCGTCATGATGGCTTGAAGACCTGGAATGATTAGTCTTGCAAGACGGACAATCGTCCATAGACATGTCTGGGATTTCTTCAACTTCATTTCCACATTTAGTCATTTCACTGTAGTCTTTCGTGAGTGTGGAGCTGCTACTTCGACAACATGTGGAGCATTCTTCGTTGGAGTACTGGTTGCTTTCTCCATACGATCTGACCATGCTATTGTCGTATGATCCGGGGCTGACAGCGCATTTCATGCATGAATCTTCAGCGTCAGTGTGTTCCTGCAACTAAAATGGTTGCATTCTAACACAAACTTAAAGAAACCGAATTGTGACCGCAGCTATTGTTTATAAATACTTAATTTATTTCTTTATGATCATAAAGTGTTTAAATCATTAATCAAACCACATGACTTATTAAAATGGGTTAGGTAAATTGGAAAAGTCATTTCATAGTTTTTAATGTTTGATAGGAGTAATGTTAATATAAATATTTTTTGCAAGTTAATATTAATATCGTTTAGGCTTGTTTACAGTAAACACATTCTCAACGTACCTGATAATTCAGCTCGGTGTAAATAGCGCTAGAAGCATAAGGTTCGGGAGCGATTCTTCTGTGATCCTCTTGAGGCATCGCATTCATATTACTGGTATGCTGAGGAAGAGTATACTCTGCTTCCATGGCCATAGTTCCTATTGAATGGCCTCCTACGAAAAATGTACAGTTATACAAACTAGGACTCCTTACTTAACAATCAGCTACTGGATTTTAAGATTTATTCCTCATACATTAAAAACAGTTGGATATAAATACTAACCATGAAGAAGACTTTGATGGCAATTCAAAATTTCTATTCTAGGCTCACTAGATCCTTCAAACATAGGACGTTCTCTGAGCCAAACCGCTTCTTTACCCAGCAAGCATTGCTGAGCGTTTGCAATAGCTGTATCTACAAAAAAAGGAACGAGTAAATAACATTCCACTAACGCAAATAAAATTTCATTCCGTCAAACGGGGCTATATTGAACTTACTGGTTGTGTTCTGACTCTTCCTTTGCTTGGAATTGCGACGCCTGATAAAAACAATAACTCCGGCTCCGACCAACACTAGAATCAATAAGGTCACGCACAAAGCCAGGAGCCAAGTTTCTTGGAACATTGT
This sequence comes from Maruca vitrata, assembly GCA_039566165.1. NCBI lineage: Eukaryota > Metazoa > Arthropoda > Insecta > Lepidoptera > Crambidae > Maruca > Maruca vitrata. The sequence goes on along the minus strand of CM076923.1, from coordinate 9,353,622 downwards.
CAATATTGCCTTATCTCTTGCTGGTTCCGTTCTGAAACAATTTTCATGTCGTGAATAAAGTGATCGAGATTGTTTATGTTTCTGTCGATAATTTTGCGCGATAGGCATTTCACGTAATACAGAATTTATTGTTAAGTCAAAGTACCTTCTACGAGTTTATAAATATTGCGGTGAAATATTCGCAACTAACTCGTTACAATACAATTCAGTCAAGATATGACATTATGATTTAAATGTGGTAACGGGTGACTCTCGCTCCGGTTCTTTCCTGGTGCAGAGACTGTCCATCGCCATCCAGCGCGGAAATGCTGCAAGTGTTATGGGCACCTTTGGGCCGGGAATGAGCGGGGGCGGGTAAAAAGATCATTTTATGTTTGTGTTTCCCAGCGTGGTCGACTAAGGCCTTATCGCCCTAGTTTAGGGTAGGCCCGTGCCCCAGCAGTGGGGACGTATATGGGCTGATGATGATGTTTGTGTTTTGTTTTTGTTTATTTGTTGACATGTTTAATTTTTTTTTAGTTTTTATTATTATTATTTTTGATCTCATATTTTGTAATGATTTTTTTTATTTTAAATGTAAATTTAAATTGATTTTGTTATGTGTAATTTTATTCCAACTGTATACAGTATTATAGATTTAAAGACTGTTGTAACTTTTAATTAATTTAGTATTAAAGTATAATTTTAAGTAAGTGTTGAATAAAATGTAATAAAATTTAAAGAAGAAAATTTAAAAAAGAGTCAAGATATGTATTGTAAGATTTTAGGAACATCTTATTCTACAGCACTAGCGTATTGTTATAAAAACCTATTCTATCATTCTACCTGTACTATCCAAGAACGGTGACAGGCCCATCTATCACATAAGTCACCGAATCTCCAACAGTTTAAATTAGTTTTCATCTAACAGTTTTGGAACTGTTGTGATACATGATTAACAATTGTGTTCATACCAGAACACTAGACCATTGAACCATCCACCGATGATTGTAAAAAGTACTCTCTACACGTAATGATGTTATAAATGCTCAGGGACCATTATGTATCTCACAGGAGTAATGAACGGGCCGTGTCCCAGTTTGGAACCATTAAGCGCACAAGACACTGATCGTAGAAAATTTTGAACCATCAATGTAAACAAGTAGGTACTTAAGATTTTAGACTTTCGCGTTCCATTACACTAAATATTAGACGAGCGGCGCCAGTTCGCTCGCGAGTCGACCATGATTGATGTAACCCAGTCGAAACGTGGGGCAGTAAGTAGCTATGTATTTGCTACTCCTAATATGGCGTGTAGACCCATAAATATTATATAACACTATCCCTCTTTTTGTCCTCTTAGCAAGTGACTGGGTTAACTGTGGACTTTAGTTTTAATTTTAGTTTAATTTCTAAATTTTAATTGTTATCTTTCTACTGATTTTCTGTCCGCGTATACATGTTTTGTATTGCAATCGGGAGCTTTTGTTAATATTGTATGATTTATTCTTATAAGATTGTAATAAGTTTTGTGTACCAAATAAATAAAATAAAAAGACTAATAAGTAGTTAGGTACTTACTGTACATAGTGCCGCTGCGATTGCGTAGGGACCATGTGTATCTGCGCAGGAGTGCTGAACGGGCCGTGTCCCCGCTTGGTGACGGCGGCGGCGCGCGCGCTGTACCGCCCGCCCGCGCGGAGAGCGCTAGCTGCCGCAGCCCGGGTCCGAGCTCCGAGAGACATCTGGCCTACGACTCGACCGCCGGTGCCTCCGCCGACTCGGACTTCGATCTTCAAAGTGTGTTTGATATTAATGACAAAATTTTAAAAAATATATTTAAACATGCAAATCGCAACGCTCCAATAAACATGTACCCAATTAATGATCGTTGGTGTTTACTTAAAACACTTTACTGGACTTAAGTTGATATAAAAATAAACACACTTTACTGAACTAATGTGGATTTGAAAATAATTTCTTCAATTTTGGTGTTAGATAGGACAAAGCTTTTTGCTAATGACAGTATCATCTTTATAACTTTATAACTGTGAAAATGTTACCAATACAAGTAAAAAAAGGTAGATATTATAAATTATTGCTAAAAAACTACATTGGCGCAATTTGCCAGTCTCAGTTTTATAACCATGGTTATTTATAGTAAGTTAATTGCTAGACAAGCGTGCAAAGCGTAATTATCCGATTTTTTCCGCTCAACTAAAGCTTGTATCGCTAGCAATTTTCGAATCGAACGCAAAAAAAACGAAACGAAACTTCTAAGAAGTAAATTTAACTTGGCGAACTTAAATGGATTTCGTATAGACGAAAAAGTACTAACCAAGTAACCAGAAAGTTCACCGTTCCAAGTATGTACGGGCGGGGGATCCCAGCGAATCCATGCTGACGTCGCATTTATCACTCCGGCTGAAATGCTTTGCGGCGGCGCCGATGGAGCTAAAATGCACCCCGTAAACATTAACCATCGAGATCGGTGTACAAAATACGAAACACTTTGCTGGTGCTCTTGTGTTGAACTTGTATTATTTGGAAACACTACAAGTTTTGTATTGAGAGAGCTTTTTAGTTTCTTTTGTTTTCTGAAGAGGTATAAGTAGTTCCTTAATACTCTTTATTTTAAGTGGATATCAAAGCGGATGAAAAGAAAATTATGCACAATTAATAGTACACTGATCTATTAAAAACCTAAGACAGAATTCGGAACTGCTCTAATTCTCCATCAAATCGAACACACAATAAAGATATTTTCATAATGTTCTCAATGCAAATAAAATTTGAAACGTTTTCTTACCTTCTTCCTCGGTATACCCTGTTCTCAAATTAGAAGGCTTCCCTAACAATAATTTGTAAAACGGCATCAAAAACACATCATACTGAGCGTAAGGCATTAAGCCAGTCAAGACGTGACTGGACGATCCACTGATATGAACAGTTGTCATAGAAAAGTTTTCAAATTTACTAAACTCAGCTAAACTATCAATTAAAGTTACGTTAGTGGTCTGGGAACTTTGGGGTTCTAATGCATATTGTCGGTTTAATGAGGTGCCGTTGAACCAAATTTTGACACCTTCTAAGTATTCGTTGTAATCAGTCAGTACCTGAAAACCACATTTAAATTAAATTTTGCACGTAGATAGGGCTTTTTAATTAGTGTTGTAATATGGACAGATGGGGAGAAAGTTGCTTGAAGACATGTTAACCCCCAAGTAACGCTGGGTGCAAAATTCTTTGGAAACTTTGTTTCAAACAGTAATCAATTTAAATCAAATATGCCTAAATTAAGTTGAATCGTCTAGCAAATTGGAAACTGCCATAAGTATTAAAGTTACTCACATCCCAAACTACTTTCAACGTAGTTGCAGACGTTCCCTCAACTCTTCTTAAAGCTAAAACATCTTGCTGCAAATATTTGCGCGCTTGCACTAGCTCGTATTGCGTCATTGGGGGATGGTTTTGAGGTTTACCCATTTCGGGATAAGGTGAAGACGATTCCGAATCCCCTTTGAACGCATTCGCTTCTCTCCTTAGAACCTAGAATAAATTAAGGAGAGTTTATTTGACGTTCAACTGTAGATACTTCTGGCAAAATTTTCAAGGGGTTCATAGTTACCTGAAGAGTAGCCGTATGGAGGGCACTACCAGCAGCACTCACAGCAACGCAAGTAAGCCTTCCAGCATGTTGAGTCATCACTCTATCCAAATATAAGGAGCCAGTGCCATGAGTTGACTTTGGGAAGACTAATTCCTGATAAAAAAGGGAAAATTTTGAGCATACATACTGTCTGTCGTTTTCACCATATTTTGCTTGAAAAAATAAAAACTGTTGTTGTACCTGAGATCCTTCCATTGTCCAGAAAACCACAGGTTTTGGAGAACCCTCAGCCTCACACGGAAATGATACTGCTTCACCTTCCCAAGCAGTTTGATCTGAAGGCACTCTTGTGAAATGGGGAAGAGCTGTCAAAAAAAAAGTGATTTCAATATTATCTAAGTCGACAATCAAGTTAAGACGATAAAATTAAGTGTAATTAAGAGTAAATAATCGTTTATCTTAATCGACCACTAAATTCTAATTCAAAGCAACGACACGACATATGTACGAATGCCTTTTACTTTCGGTGAAAATCAGCAGGTTTATTTAACCTGATGATAAAATTAACTGTATAACGTGGTCCTTACAATGAACGGTGAGTGTGGCGGACGCAACACTGTTGCCAGCGGCGCTTTCAGCCTTGCAAGTGTATAATCCAGCATCCAAAGCCGTTACTCTGTCTATCCTTAAGGAGCCTCGACGTATGATGGCGTACGGTGATAGAGATCCATTATCTCGAGTCCATATTACTGAGACGTCGGATTCTGGTGATGCCTAAAATGTTTGAATTTAACATGAACATAGGACAAGGAATATTTAGAATAGAACAGAAAAACACTAATAACTATAATATAAAAGCTAGCGCGTTATGGATTCTCTTTACTTCTTATTAAAGGAAATAGAATTTGTATTTCAAACTCTCACAAGTAGTATAAGAGTGAATTTAAAGTGAAGATGAATTATTAATGCAAAAGAGACTCTACCTGAATGAGCAACGTACACAGACGGCATGTATAATAAACTAAGTTAACCTTAATCGTCTTTCAGACTAATAAATACTCCATCTAAATTCGTTTAGTATACCGACTGAAATGTACTTTGTGTTATTTGGAGCGATATTGACTTTAGCAAAATTACTCTACCAAAGATTATTATTAATACACAAATTCAAATTGACAGCTCGTTCAAGTTAATTATATTTCTCAAGCCTCATAGCAAACACGTGTCCATTTAGAAACTGTTATTACCACGCCGCTATTACTGTTTTATTAATAAACGCATTAGCTTTTTTTTTTCAGCACATTCTATCACGACTTACTTGACAGTGAAACTCGATGTTCTGGCCTATTAACGCAGTTATGTTATTGGGTTTCACTAGAAAATGTGGTCTTCGTAACACGAGTAGCGTGGCAGGACGCGACTGCCTTTCCCCAGCCACATTGGAAGCGATGCATCTATACACGCCGCTGTCAGAGGGTACACTTTCGAGAATTTTTAAATTCCCTCCGTCCACTACGGATATCCTGCAATATAACTTCTAATTGTTACCGATTCTTTGGACGCCGAACGAAAGCAGCATCTTGCATGTAAATTGGTGATTAAATCGGAACGTTACGATCGCATCGGGTTCGATGAATAGCTGGAAGTTATAGTTGTTTATTGGTCTAAGCGTCATCGATCGTCAATTGTTATATTAAACAAATGAGTTCCCGCTATCAATATTTGCGTTTCAACTAATCTAGCATGTACATTGTTGTAGATAGATATTCCTTGAACGTGTGATCACTAACGTAACATGAATAGCTTAAAGCTGAAAGCTCTGACTGCGGTATTGATTCAGTGTAGTGAACCTAATAGGCAAAAGGTAGTCTATTGTGTCTTGCACATAAGCATGTTAATATTCAGACAAGTTACTTGAAAGGTATATGACGTTTTGGAATACTGTTAGTGCCACTTAAGGTACCTGAGATTATTATATCTAGAAGGTCTATCAATGTTATCGCTGATATAATTATATTCTAGCTTCTTTACACAACAGCATACAGCAGATGGAAAGATTAAAATGTCACATAAGTTATCAAAACGATCATTCAAATACATTAACGAATACTTCAAAATCATAATGTAATCATATGTGGCCGAAACTTGCGGTTAATCAATATTCAATTAAAGAAACGTCATAAAACATAGTCACACAAACCTTCCATTAACTTCTACATCTAAACTGTGTCCATCCTTCGTCCAATGCACTCCTGGGTCGGGGACTCCTCTAGGAGCCATACATTCTAGTAACGAGGGTTCGCCACTGGCCACTTTGATATCCCTTGGTTCAGTTCTGAAGTCGTCACGGAGAACTAAAAAAATATGCTACCGTTTAGAAAATAAAGAATTGACACATCCAACTTTAATATCTATTCTATCTAAATATAATTTTATATCCGAAGAATAATTCTATGATATTCTTTTTTTCTATCAATATTGATAGACGAATTATTGTTTGACTAGCTCGGTGGAACAACGGTTAGTGACCCTGACTGGCGATTCCAAGAGTCGTGGGTTCGAGCGGTGTTGGTTCCGTGTCTGGATATGATTATTGTATTTATGTATGTATTTATAAATATATATGTATCAGTCTCTGATGCCCATAGTTCAAGCTCTGCTTAGTTTGGAGCCATATGACCGTGTGTCGAAATGTACTAGATACTTATTATTTATTTATTATATGGTAGTGTTAATTTATTTACCTGATATTATGAACATAGAATCTAGCATATAAAAAAACACTTATTGATTCAATATTTCTCTAACTAAACGAATGCCGAGTTTAATGCGACATAATCAAGCTCGAATTTAAAAACCAACTTTTACATTATTCAGGAAAACAAATGACCATAGAGACTTCCACTGAAACAAGGCTGTACTACGAAGTAATTCATAGCATATTTCAGTTCGCTATTAATAGAGTATATTGCTCAAAATCCCTATGGGGCCGGTGTAATCCATAACACACTACACTGTAGTAAATAATGCACTTACCAGCTATGGTGAGAGTGGCGTTCTTGCTAACCGCTTCCCCCACGGAGTTGCGAGCGACGCACCAGTATACGCCCTCGTCACTCTCCTTCTTACCCCGCATAACCCTAAAATTGTAGCTGATGTTTAGAAACAGTGATATTTTGTGCTAAAAATTTGTAAGTTCTACGATAAACACAATTATTTGGGGCGCCTGCAGGTATGTCCGCATTTATCGCTTATCTTATTACGTAAAAGTAAAGGAGTAATCCTTTAAAAACCAATCGGTTTAAAAATATGTGCTTAACACATTGTTCATTTAGAGCTTGACAAACTTCATTTCACTATATTGATTGAGTGGCTTTGGCGTGAAAACGCGTCAAACTGACAGACAGGGTTAGTTTCGCATTTATAATATGAATACGGTATATTAGTAAGGATGCATTTGAATCCGACAATAATCCTATTTATCATTTAGGAAATTAATGCCACGACGACGAGAAATATATATATCTTTTTTACCTTCTTGAATATATTTATTTTTTTACCTAACTGACGTACAATGATGGCTTGGAGTAGCCTCACCCCTAATCACCGGACTATGTGAGTATCTCGAATCGATTAAATGCATGTTAGACTCAAGTTTACAATGCTTATCATTAGCACCCATATCATATCTATTAAAATTTAATTAAAAGTTAACTACGTTACTAAAGTTTCAATAAAATGTTAAATGAGCCACTTTCGACTAGCGTAACATAGTAGTAATTTATCTAAGGTCAAAACTACGAACAGAGTTGTTAAAGTTTTTACGACTTCTTGGTCTTTCGTACAAATAACACGTACGAATATCGATTTTAGTTTTATTCTGCAGTCTCAAGTTTTAAGTGCAAACACGTGTTATAAATGTAAGATATACGCATTATCTTCGGAGATATTATACTATCCGATCGAAGGAAAGCCGCTTTTTATGTCTTTTTGATACGTGCAACATTGGATTATATAGATAACGGAGCGAAAGGCTTTATGCTTTATTTTAACAACGTAAAATTAGGTACACGGGTTTGTGCAAACTTTTACCTTAACGACGAAAAAATATGTTTATCAAAATAAGTAGTATAAAAGCCTACGTAAAATAATTACAATTATTTTTGTTGGGTACTAATTAAGTTCTTATTATTAGAAGTATTTACACATTAAAACCTTAATTCAGCGAATCATTTACTAGCCTTTGCTTTTATACATAAGAACCTTCCTCTTGAAACCCTCTATCTACCCAAAAATAACCCCATTAAAATCCGTTGCGTAGTTTTAAAGATTTAAGCATACATACAGACAGACAGACGCGGGAAGCAGAAGTGACGTTAGAGCCGAATAATATACAAATATATAGTACTACATTTAGAAAAAAAACACAAAACAAAGGTGTTTGTTCCCTCTTAAATTAAAGCAAAAGTCATATTAATGATGTTTAATTTATAATTGCTTCGCCTTTGTTAAGAAACTCTTAAATCTGTCGCTTTTAATTTTGGTGTATATTCATTATTCTGTCATACTTCAATTTGAATGATTATTAGGGGCGTGACCATTTGATGAATGAGGATGAAGCATAAAGCAAATACTGTAATTGATATTTTCTAATTAGAATTGTCATTTTAACGAATGGATATTGTTGACAAAATGACTGAATGCACAGTTCAACCCAATTGCTTGATAGGTAGGTATAACCACGACTCTAGTCTGAAATACTTTCTACATGTAAATTAATTTTCTTTAGTACTAAAGCTTGCACTTGCTGTTTTAATATTTTGAAAAAAAATCGACGGCTTCAATAGCTGTTAATTGGTGTATTGAATATGTTCCGTTATTATTATACTTGGAGAAGAAATGTACGCAACCCATCTAGTCATTGTCCGTCTGTCTGCGTATTTTTTCGCCTGTCCGTATGTCTAAACGCTACCAGCTTAGATTTAACATCACTACTAAAATTAACAACATAGAGTCTACCTAAGAATGTAGTACAATTGTTTTTTCGTCTAATCATAACAAAGAAGCTTACTGTCTGTTCGTCCTTCTTACAGATGCTTAAAACTCAGCAACGCTTATCGATACAGTTTTATTTAATACTAGCTGTTTCACGCGGTTTCACCCGCGTCCCGAGGAAACTACTTCCCGTACCGGGATAAAATATAGCCTATGTTACTTCTGAATAATGCAGCTTTCTAATGGTGTAAAAATTATTGCAATCGGTCCAGTAGTTTTTGAGTTTATTCATTACAAACATACAAAAATACAAATATTTCCTCTTTATAATATTAGTGTAGACATAAAGAGATTTAAGTGGAAGGTTTTTTTGTACAATATACCTAAAGCGAAACGTGGTTGGGTCACTAGTACAATCCTTACTAATATTATAAAACCGAAAGTAACTCTGTCTGTCTGTTACGCTTTCACGCAGAGTACTGGACCGATTTAAATGAAATTTGGTACAGATATAGTCCAGAGCCTAGAAAAGGTTATAGGCTACTTTTTAACCGACTGCGCTATAAGGAAGTAATGTTTTACCCGTTAAACGTCTCTACGCGGACGACGTCGCGGGCGGAAAGCTAGTATTAAATAATTATAGGCTAATTCACAGCTATTTTTAGAACTAACCTAAGAAACAGCAGTCCATCTTCAAGGAGTACTCTATGAGGGTTGTCCGTCGGAGCCAGTGGTGCACCATCCTTATACCAATGGATTGTTGGCTTCGGCTTGCCCTCAGACACGCACCGCAGGGTAGCAGGTTCACTCCTCCCCACTATCGTATCGACGGGGTGCTCTTTGATACGCGGCGCACGACTTTGGGCTAACATAAAAAAAGTTCATTGACAATAGCTCGTTAGAAAAAGTATTTATTTGAACGGCAAACAAACGGGGAATGTTTTTTTGACGAACAAAAACGGTCCCCTTGTTTATTCAGTCAATAACATAAACACGAGTCACGTTCCGGCGAAATACACTATATTTTTATATCCTGTTTAATGTTTGAACAATATGCAGTTACAAAGATATGCAGAAAAAAAACAAACATGTGAGTAAAAAAGTTTGTAATAAATTATGTTAAAAGCGATTTAAAATTTAAAAAAGAAGAAATTAAGAAGAAATTACATCTATCTTTCTACCTTAACTAATTGTTATATTTCAAGAAAGGCAGAAGGTTCTATTGGCGAATCATCTTTTTAAAAATCAAGTAATTACCTATCAAATCCCATTTACAGGTACCGTATCAAATATAAAATATCTTGATAATCGTATAACTTTGATTAATTTACCGTAGTAATTAAATCCAATATGTTTTAAAATATGTCATCATAAAACTTTTTAATCAAATAAATCTAACGTTTAATTACTGTCGTTTAAAACCAGTAGCACTATTTAGTAACTGATATTATCTTTCAACTCATCAGCCGGTTTTTAACATTACATAAATCATTACAAAACTATTTTGAATAATAAGCGATAAGATAATCTATAACCCGCCTTCCGACTGAGTCGATTAAAATGAAAAAAAAGTTGTTTAAACTAAAAAAAAACAATGGAGAAACGAAGATTCGCGCCCGGCCGCGATTCGTGGGAATAAAAAATAAAATAAATAACCCAACTTTTTCACTTACCTCTCGTCGGACACGAAAAACTGAACAAAAGATGCAAAAGCACAACACACTTGAACTGGTTCCATGCACGTTTATCTGTCTTAATCGACCCGGCGACCATAATGACACTAATCAGTTTTCACTTTCATCTCTCACTGCACTAAACACTTGAAGATCAACAAAGTCTACGATCGCCGACGAGATTTCGTAACATCGCGATGTGTTTCGACCGCGGGGCGACGCAACCTCCTCCTCCGATGTCCTTGGGCTTACTGACCCCCCCACTCTAGTTGTCATTTCGCGCCGACTCAGTGCGGCCGATGAGCTTTTGCGGAGTGTTGTCTAAAGCTCGATGATGATTTGGCGCACGTGGTCAGTTTTTGTGCGAGTTTTTGTTATTAATTTGACGCATTGTTGTAACCGCAACGGAATGGCGTCGACTAAAAATGTGTTTGGAAAATAATTACTGAACCTTTATGTCTAACCACCTTTTAAAACTCATACTCATTATCTTTTGGAATTTTATAAATTGAAATAAAAAATATTATATGCAAAAATAATTGTTTAGATCGTAAAGTAGTTTGTACAATTATATGTACATTATCTTTTCTTTACCCAATGTTATTTTAATGGGATCATAAATGCATTTAGGAGGTTTAGAACTTTATAGTATCATATTTTGACATTTTCGTAAAATAAATAAATAAGTTTTCCTTTTACCTTTTAGGTGCCTGCCAATAATCGTTCAAGTTTGCACCTGTAAACTATGGTGAGCTAATAAACATTTTATACAAAGCAAAGTTTCCCCACTAAATGCCCTCTGAACCCTGGCATGTCTATTGATAAATTGAATTGCCCAATAACCTTAATCAGCCGTGTTCCCAAACAAGCTGAATAGAAACTGAATTTAATGAATATTTTAGTAGGACGGAGTTAATGAAGGAAGCCTCCTTTGTCCTGGCTGATAGTTTGATTACATAGGGCTTGACGTGACGAGGGAATCGCGCCGGATATAAACCTTATCTAGATAGGCTAAGTTATTTTTGTGTAACGAATAATATAGCTTACTAATATAGGCTTTAACGCCCAATCTCAATCCAGATCAGCATATTGCGCTTGGAATAATTATTGTGTACAAGTGTAGGTAGTGACACAGGTGCACACTATAGTTTGCAATATATGGAATACTAGCGACCCGCCCTCGCTTCGCTTCGGGTATACCTCTATCTCTATATAATATATAGTTGTGCCCGCGACTTCGTTCGCGTGGACTACAGGATTTTGATTTTTTTTAGTCTTAGTTCCTCCTTAACATAAGCTACCTGCCACCATATAAGTTAAGTAGGGTGATGGAATGTCGCTAATTATTCTAAGGTCGCTAAGTTTCGATCCGAGTAAAAAATTGTAAACAAAAAAAAAACCGCCTTCAAAAACCCGACTCACTAAAAATTACAAAATAATATAATACGAACATTTGTAATCATCTGGGTATGAATTTTATATGTTGTTGAAGGCGGTGCCGTTTATATTTCAAACAGACAAGCACAGAATCCTTCTTTTTCCTCAAAATTTTGATTGGCACCGCCTTCAAAAACATATAAAATTCATACCCAGATGATTACAAATGTTCGTGTTATATTATTTTGTAATTTTTAGTAAGTCGGGTTTTTAAAGGCGGTTTTTCTTTCTTTGTTAAAAATTTTTTTTATTCATACTTTTTAGTGTTAAATTTTTTGTCACCCTATTAGTTCAGCTCACCTGTAATACTACTGATATTATAACTAGTAGTCTTAATATGTATACAGTATTGAAAGAATTATCCTTTTACTCCAAACAATTAAGGAGTTGACCTTCCATCATCAGCCCAGCATCATAACATTATGATTGCAAGAAGCAATGCCAATATCACTTCAGAAAATATATAAAACGCGGTACATGTGCCTATAAAATTTGAGGGTTGCCCTCGATTTCTCCTGGATCCCATCATCAGATCCTAGACTGGTCACCCTATTAGTTCAGCTCACCTATAATGCTACTGATATTATAACTAGTAGTCTTAATATGTATACAGTATTGAAAGAATTATCCTTTTACTCCTAAGTATTAAGGAGTTGACCTTCCATCATCAGCTCAGCATCATAAGATTATGATTTCCAGAAGCAAATGCCAATATAACTTCAGATAATATGCAAAACGCGGTACATGTCCCTATAAAATTTGAGGGTTGCCCTCGATTTCTCCTGGATCCCATCATCAGATCCGGGACTGGTGAAAATGGGACCACCTCGGAAGTGAACTGTATCCAACCAAAAAAAAAATTTTGAAATCCGTCTATAATTGACGAAAATATCGGTGAACATACATTAAAAAAAAATATTATACATACAGACGAATTGAGAACCTCCTCCTTTTTTTGAAGTCGGTTAAAAACTGACAAATAAAGACAGTTGCATCAAAAATTTATCATAAATTCCCTAAATTATGGCGCCTACGCTTCTTGACACGATCACGCTAGATTTCCGCAGAATTTTCCCGCCGTAAAAAGTAGCCTGTGTCCGTGTCTAGAATCCTATTTTTAAATTAACCAAGTCTTATAAAAATCCGTTCAGACGTTAAGGCGTGAATAAGGTAAACTTTTAAAAAAAATGATTAAAAATCACTAACTTTTTTAGTTTTCTGCCTACTGCCTACGCCTTAAGTAGGATAGCATGAATATTAATAGTCTATATCCTTTTCTAGGTTACTATTTATCTCCTAACTAAATTTCATCAAAATCCGTTCAGCCGTTTAAGCATGATAGAGCAAAACTCCCAGCAAAACCATTAAAAAATCACAAATTCAATTCAGTTTTCTGCCTACTTCCTACCCCCTAAGTACGATGACGTGATTATTTATAGCCTATAACCATTTCCAGGTTACAACCTATATTCCACATCATCTATCATCATACTAAATTTCATCAAATTCCGTTTAGCCGTTTAGTCGTCAAAGAGCAAAAGTCCTAACAAAAACGACTAAAAATCACTAACTCAATTTAGTTATCTGCCTACTGCCTACCCCCTAAGAACGATGGCGTGATTATTTATAGCCTATAACTATTTCTAGGTTATCATCTATCACCATACCAAATTTCATCAAAATCCGTTCATCCGTTTAGACGTCAAAGAGCAAAAGTCCTAACAAAAACGGCTAAAAATCACTAACTCAATTTAGTTATCTGCCTACTGCCTACCCCCTAAGAACGATGGCGTGATTATTTATAGCCTATAACCATTTCTAGGTTATCATCTATCACCATACCAAATTTCATCAAAATCCGTTCAGCCGTTTAGGCGTGAAAGAGTAACAGACAGACAGACAGACAGACAGACAGACAGACAGACAGACAGACAGACAGACAGACAGAGTTATTTTCGCATTTATAATATTAGTAAGGATATTCACTTATTGTCACTGCTTGGCGATACAGCATTCTATTAAAACGATATATTTATTGATAACGGTGTTATGATTATAATGTATGTTGAACGTTGTATAATACTAAATATTAATACAGGTGTATTAATGTTTTGTTAATTTGCTTTGTATTTATATTTATTCATTTATTTTGTTTCTGTTTTGAATTTATTCTGTCGCGTTACTCAAAGGTTCTGCCAGAATATCAGCGCCGTCGTGTCCTAGCGATTGCTACGGCACATGCTGAGGCAGAACTTTTTGATCATTATACATTTGTGCATGTTTGGCTATTTTTGTTTATATATTTCTTGTAATGATAATGATCAATAAATGTATTATTTCCTTCTAATAAATATGTACATCATCATAACAGCCAAAGTATACCTAGCCTACCTTCAGGGGAAAATTCCTATCAAGATATAAAATAATATAAGTAGAATAAAATAAGCTGGATGCTAAATATTCAAATACTTTATATTAAAAAATTATAACAAGCGTAACAAAAGTATTAATTTTAGTTAACGTAATGAAAAAACAATGAACTTTTAACCTAAAAGCCCATCGCATGAAACCAACATAGTTTTTTTTTTGTTCGTTTTATTAATTAACTTAAATATCTACTGTCCGGATCGCTGACGCAAATCCATTTGTTTTAATTGAATTAAATATCTACAATTTGTGATCATTACTCATTCATTGGGTTCATTCATTTTCCATTTTATCACTTAACTGATCTGGATTCTTATCGCTTCATCTATTCATTTGCATTGATTGGATATCTGACACATTGGGTGCGACGTTAATATACTAGGTTTGGTACCAGTTATGTTATAATTAATACTGTAAAACCATTTATAGTAATGTCGCCTTTTAAATTCGCATAGATTAGAAGCATTAATATTATCTATCTTGTCCATAAAAAAAACAATATGCGTACGCGCATAACTTTTAAATGTCTGCACCAAATTAAATGAGTTTTTCTCTTTGCGTTTGTTACTTTTTAACCGACTTCAAAAAAGGAGGAGGTTCTCAATTCGTCGGTATTTTTTTTAGAACTAGGGTTTTATAAAAGAATCAATAGGTTTTCTATTCACGAAAATAAAAATAAGGCGGAACGAAGTTCGCTGCAGCCAGGATAAATATATCTGACTAATAATGAAATATTCTAAGAATACTTGCAAACAAATTTTGAATTAACCATCTTCATCAGTTGAATTTAAACCTTTTCTCAGCACGCCGCCGTAAGATCGGACTTCCCGTCTTCTCACTACAATGTTGCAGCTAAAACTAGTAGCCACATATCCAGTAGCCTCCAAGCTTCCGTGGCGTCACCGCACAACAGTTAGGTAACAAGATACGTGAGTCGCATGCCTCAGCCGCCCAATTGACACGTTCAACCAGACACGTGGGCAGAATTGGTCCCCCAATACAGCCAGGTTGCTTATTCGCGTTCGGATTATTTAATTTCGGTAGAGGGCGCTGTTTTTGTTTGCTAACTTTGTCCAGGAAAGAATGGGAATTGTACTAGTTTCATACAAATTTGTGACAAAGAAGATAATAATACAATTAAGAATGGGAAAAAGGTGGTATGATTTGCATAAACCATTATCAAAATGACTATTTACTGCTTTTAGGTTAGAAAGTATGTAATAGGATGGAGTAATTTTAAGTACAATGAGCTATTTGTTTCTAAATACAGACATTATTTTGTTACTGATTACCTAACGCTATAGGCGAACGAAACATATGAAAAGATTATTTTTGTTGTTGTACTGAAATATTTTTTTGTTCCATGAATAGCCATCAGACCATTTAGTAATCAATAAAAGGGCATTCTTTGTTCTTTCACTAACGACAACACAGTCCATAGATTATAACCGCGCAAAATTACTAATAACTCATACATTCCTGTCAGGAAGACTCAATTAAATGCATCTGAGTAAACACACAGAAGGGATGCAGACCACGTAGGCTTGAATCGGTGGCTGTCAGATGGAGCAAATTGTGATATGAATCACAGGCAGGCGCCGGCAAATGCGGGAGATAACGATAATGAACCGATCAGATGTGACGCCAATTCGATCGTAGATAATTAGTGATTGACTAACAGCAAATATTGGCTGATTTACATCATGTAAATCATTTGCAATTAGGGAACATTCATATTATGAATTTCGACCGACTAAAACTAATTGGTTTTGTGGTTGATTTTGGTTGTTTTAAAGTTCGTTGCTCAAAACAGAGTGAGTAAAGATTTTTTGAAAGAACCGGATATCTAGAATACATACTTAGCCACATATTAAAAAAAAGTTTTAGCTGCCCATCGTAAATTTTGTGCAATAGTTTAAACACGTCGTAGATAAGGTCGACGTGTTAGATTTACTTTAGGTACGTTATTCTTTTAAAGATGTAAATAAACAAGTAGCGTTAAACTATAACTCCACAATCTCGCATTGAAATATATTGTGTCGATTGAAAAATGGTGCAGATTAACGATCCGCACTAGAGAAATAAATTCTCATCTGTATGAAACGATTCCGTAGCGGGCTCGCAGGCGCCTCAGGGTACACTAATTCAATCAATTGGCCGCTCATAAATAAACGGTGGACAGTTCGCGATACCGGACACTGGAACGTAATTGAGAAGCAAGAACCGACGCAACGGACAGCACTAAGCGACAAATCAATTAAGCACGAAGGAGATAAAAAGGATGCATTAATAATGACGCCAGTCGAAAATAAATGAGTCGCGTACGATACGGCCATAGGATACGCTAATGCAAATTCTGAGATAAAATTTCTTCGAGGATTTACTCGCAGTGCGAAGGAAGATATTGTTAATTAATTTTGTTTTTTTAATGAAATTTTTGCTGCAGGTAGTTTGTTACTTTCTTTTTCATGAGGTGTTGTTTAGGTTTATGAAGGCGATGTCGTAAATCATCGAGGAAATAAAGATTATAATATTCTTGGGTCAACATTCTTATACAACATTTATGACCGTGGCGTTTTATTAGATTAAATAAATACAATGGTCTACGATTAGTCTAACCTAATCAGTAATAAGAGCTATATCTGCAACCTTACCTATATATGAACACAATATAATTCGATATATTGCACTACTGTTTACCTAATCAGTGTAATGCTTATGTTATATTTTAATTAAATATTTACGTTAAAGGAGTCCAAAACGTTTTATACTTGTTTTGACTTTTACCGCTACCGTACTAAAATAGATCCTCCAATTAATAAATTAATGTAATTCTGTATTTGCTCCAACAAATCGGATTCAGAAAAACGGAAACAACATCCCTTCACAAACAAACGGGAAATTAGACACCAGCGTCTAAGGGGGCTTAAATACTAATCCTTGTTTTTGTAGGGGCGGCTGGCAACAAATGGAAGTGACAGTGCCTACGATAGAAATTAATCGTGAAAAATCCCTTGAAGAGGACGCGGGGGATAAAGGAGCGACGCGTTAAATCGAGCCACGTGCATCGTCTATTAACAGTTGACACTGTTGGGATAAAGCCAAAGGGATGCAGACACTGCTCTAGATAAAATATCACAAGTAGCAAATACATGTCATGAGCATAATTTTGCACATGTAGAAATATATGTATTTGTAAAGAGGTGTGGTGAATTTTCTTATTGGTATAACAGGGTTATCTGTCTTTTCAAAGGATCATTTTGATTTGTAAACATTTTTAAATTGTAACTATTTCCAACATTAATTATGGAATAACATAACGTACTTTTCGCCGCAGTCGAGTAAATAGAAATGAATCAAATCACTTTGTGCTACCATATATTATTTTTAGATTAATATCCAACCGGATCTTTGTTAATATTCGTGATTTCATTTTGTATCTTGATTTATTTCAGTGCAGCATCTGAATTATTCAAAGAGATTATCATGTTATCGTGGTCCACTCACAATTTATACTCTAGATACAAAATCGATGTCTAGTGGATACCTTTCTAGCTATATCTGGTCTCTTAGACTGATCTGGCCGGCTTCGTGTTATCGTGAAGTCCGTAACATTAGTAGTATCGCGATTCGCAGTGTGTAACAAATTGCGTAGTGTCGGTGTACCGCAGGGAGTGTTATCGGGCCCGCAAATGTCACCTCCCCTCTAAAGGCTTACAGTAGGTTTCGAAGGGAAGGAAATGCAAATATATTCAGATCTGTTTGAGTGATTTTTGTTCGTTAAACAATCTCTTACTTAACCTAAGTGCTCCTGAAGTTTGTCTACCAACAATATATCTTGTCTTGTGTCAATTTGCATACTTGATTCGTAATTGTGCAGAGATTGATGATCATAATTAAAGTTTATGAAAATGATATGGTAGGTATAATGTAAATTTAAAGTTCTAAATATGGTATGGTATTTTAACATCAACAAATTCGGTTATAGAAGATTTTTGATTTGATTGACGCAAAAGATAGATATGTAATATTTACTCAGTACACAATCTGTTGCACGCCTGGTTTAATGAATGACTTCTTATTTGACAATCCATCATCTCGCAGCTG
Organism: Maruca vitrata; assembly: GCA_039566165.1. Taxonomy (NCBI): domain Eukaryota; kingdom Metazoa; phylum Arthropoda; class Insecta; order Lepidoptera; family Crambidae; genus Maruca; species Maruca vitrata. Next base: position 9,335,394 of record CM076923.1, on the reverse strand, counting down.
GTAGTGAAATGGTACCCATCAACTTGTACAAAGCAGATTTGCTTTGAAAATTTTGTTTTGCACGTGGTCGTACAATAATAAAAATATTATTGGCAATATATTGTCCACTATTCAGGCGAATAATATAAATTTGGATTGCAAATCATATTATACGCGAGTTTCATACTAATTTTATATTAGGTATACATACATTCGCATTTTTTAAATATAATACCTAAATCCCATAATTTTACCGCTAGCTCCTGGTTTATAACCAGGAACGCTCAGATGCGATGATGGCTCCGTCAAACACTAGGACAAGAAATCACCTGGCTACAATACACTGAAAGATCTCTAAACAGAATCTTCATTATGACTGGCTCGGTGGAACAGTGGTTAGTGACCCAGGTTCACTACCTACGGTTCCAAGAGTCGTGGGTTCGATTCCCACTCGGGACAAATATTTGTGTGACGAACATCGGTGTTTGTTCCGTGTCTGGGTGTGTATTAAGTATATTTAAGTATATTTGTGTATCCACTGTTGATTCTGATATCTGTAATACAAGTGCTTAAGCTACTTACCACGGGATCAGATCAATGTATATTTATTATTTATTTATTTATTTATTATTTTTCAGCGTCAATTACAAATGTATTCGAAAAGTCCCCAAAAACACCAGCAATAAATTATATCGGCATGCCACAGGGAATGTTATCGCGGCCGGTGCCACCTCCGCTCCCTTCCTCAGGGCTTTGCTTATCGAGCCACGGCGTGATTGGGGAGACGTCCGCTGCAACTTTCACGCAATTGAATTCTTGTTCAAAAACTTATTTTGGTCGTCAAGACGAAAATGGAACGGAAATTTTTGGGCGATATCGCAAGCACGGAATTTTGATTAAATTGTTTCTGGTGAAATAACCAAAATTCGATGTAAATTAGGTTTAAATCTTCATCAAATTTTATGTTATTTTTACCTAAAAATATCAATACGTATTCTTCGATACACTTGTATGACTTCCAGTATATAGTAATATTAAAATGTTTATTTTTAGTTCAAGAAAGCTGGCATCAAAAATAGCAACAATGAATCATCATTTAATGATGAGTCTCATTTAGACTTAGTGAGAGTGCTCTTACAGACATTATTAGTCATAGACTCATCACAGGAAACGCTAGGAGATAAGACGACATTTAATGTGCAATTCAAATTGCCTAACTGCAACTGCAAACATCGTCTCCATTGGCTCAAGTGTACTTTTATTAAACACCGGCCACTGATTTGTCACGTAACTAATAAATTGTTGTAGATTTATAGCGGACATGCTTATCAGAAGAGCGATGTGTCACTCGCATTAGGTATGCTTTGTCCCTTCGGAGACTATTACGTCATCCGCGTCGTTTTTATTATCCCCTTCTTTTTCTAGTATTTGTTTGTGTGCGGTGCTTGTATCAACGTTGTATTAATTGTTTATTATATTTAATAGTATGAAAATAAGGTGTCAAGATTATAACATTTGCGAAGATGATTTCTAAGTACGACCACATACGAGTAATTTACTGAACCAAATATATTGTCAAAAATGTTTATATAATATAGGTTTGTTGTCTTTAATCAATCCATTTCAATTATTTAAATAATTATTTAATTACCTTCTCCCACATTTTGACGTCATATTTTCGTGGTGATTTTGAAGTATTAACATAAAAGATGTTTGGGCCATAGTCTTCAAGTTTCTATTTTCCCTAAAACTCCAAGTACATTACCAGATCATTGAATTAGGTACACATTTTCGTTGAGGGAGAAGACGAAAACACTCACCTTACCCATTCTACACTGTGTTGCACCATAACACCCGGTTTATGGCAGAGCACAGCTCATGAGTATAACGACCGCAGCGATTCTCGTGGCAGTGGGTAATAACCCCATAGATTCCCCATGTGATAAGCGCCCCCTCTGTGGCGACGGTTATTTGTCCCATCGTTATCGGCGACAAACAGTTTTTAGCGAATGCCATAGCAATGTGCCAAATATTAAGGACCGCTCTTCAAAGATATACATTTTAGGTATACTTTTAACAAAAATCGGATTAACTAGTAGGTAGATTATTGAGCATTGGACTCTAAAGAGCTGATGAATGATTGTTGCTGTTAATTGAAGAATTTTTTTACGTTATCGGCGCCAGGTATTAATTGTCCTCTTATATTTTGAACCAAAGAAATGAGAGCCATCTGCTCCCCCATAAGACCAGTGATAATGACGAGGCTACTCCAAACCATCATCGTATGTCAGTTAGAATAAAAAATACATATCAAGCGGTGCATCAGCTTATTTAGGTTAGAAAATGTATAAAAGGTAGTGTAATCATGGACTTTTTGCCGATTGTTGTAATAAAAATGCATACGATAAACTCATCTTTGTCTAGGTACAAAATTACTGTACAAGTGATTTAACTTTTCAAAGATCTCTGCAAGGAATTTGAGAGTACTTCAGCTCCAACTTGAGCACTAACATCTGTCAGAAAAGTTGAAGACATCAGCGCAGCGACATTAGTGTCAGCGCATTATCAATCACTTCGCATTTACACGCGTACAATCGCGAAGTTCCACGAAGTGCAGAAGTTTTAGAGCATTATTACCGTTGATAAAGGGGCTCGTTCGCGTAACGACTGCGCGGGTAAAGGGTGGAAACATATTCGGTAATACTCGTGTCTGATGTGCTCATTTATTTAAGGTAATCTCGTAAAAGTTTGCGGTATCTCCGCCGAACGCTTTCCTGCCGCGTTATTCTTACGAGTGGTATTAAGCGTGCATTGTGAGGCGGGCGTGCGGTTAATAAATATACGGAAAGCGCTTTCTGTGACAAGTGATCATTTGGTGATGGAAAATAAACGATAAGTGTTGAAGGAAAATACTATCTTGCAGATCATAATCTATTCCGGATAAAGCTTCGACTTTGTGGTTATAAAATAAAATCATTGCTGTTCTTTTTATGATAGGTACTTATAGTTGTACTTATATTTTGCATTTTTTATTTGGTTCTTCAATTATTCCCGTTATTGTTAATTATTACTAGTGCCCAAAATACTTTCACACTATTTTTTCAGACATCAAACTAGACAAAGAAAGGTGTTGCGACATAGCCAGTAGAACGTTGTCATATTTCTTTGTACTCGCATTTTGCCAATGGCGCCAAGTGGGGACAGAGGCGACAGTAAGCTGGCCAAAATAAATTCTGTCCTGCACACGATAAATGTGTTTGTCTATTTTCTCAATTTACAAACAGTGTTCACACTGGCCCTCACCTCGGATATCGCCGGCGCCCTTCATAAAATAGGGAGTGGATTGTTTCAACGCCACCGGAAGACAGAGAATGGATTCGGACTAATATACGAGACGTAGTGACGGTACCGCCAATATCGGATTTTAAGAGTTCCGGAACGGAATTTTTCCGGAAATGTTTATTTGTTGCCGGTGATGTGCAAGATGGTCCTTTGCATTGAGGGTTCGGCACAAGCTTTTGTTAAATGCTATTGTTGAATTGACAATGCATTTTTTAAATTTTTATTTACATTGTCTTTGAGATTATAATTTGTACGTAAAAAGCAAATATGAGTTAGATCGAAAACTTAATGTTTTAGAACTTTCAGGGTCAAACTATAGAGATTAGAGATGGCTCTATAGCCACAGACGACTTAGTATCTCATATAAATTCAACTTACTACTTCACGCTTTATAGTTCATGTTCCAAATACCGTAGGTTATTGCAACCGGCAACATTTGAGGAAACTTTATAAGCGAACCGGTAAAGAAACAAAAATACCCAACACTTTTCACCCTTCCCTTGCGGACCCTAACATAAAATAGAAAATGCCTTCGGCCCGCGATTTCCGTCCTATTGTCTGGCGCGGTGCGTGCAACCCTTTGTACCAGAAAACTCATTTGCCTTAGGTGTGATTTGTGGAATTAAAAGATTTGAACAGAGGTTTAATATGAGCCATATTTGCTGAACAATGAAGAGGTGATATTTGTTTGAGCACTTGTTGGTCTTGATTTAAAATAGGCAGTAAGATTTAATAAGTATGAATATAGTTTCCATCTTCCCTCGATGGTTTTAATCATCAAGGGAAGATGAAATCAATGCAAACATGAATTTAACAATGATTTTTTATAACAATATTTTTCTGTGTTTGAATATTTGATCGTTTACCGTTTTTCGGTGCAGAATACTGTAAAAGCTTATCTAAATCACTGTGCTATGCAATTTGTCACATTTTTCTTTTTAATAATTATTATTAGTAGTCTAATATTCGTCAATGAGCCTGTTCTATTGAAGTTTCTTAGTTTAATAGTATCAACTAGTTCACAACGTATGTGAACGTATGTGAACTTACGTGTCCTTTCTGGATCTTTGTAGAATCCATTCGTGAGTACCCTAGATGTCTGTGCGCTTGACCTATATTGATTAATGATGTAACCAGTGTCGCACATACAGGTCAATTCTAGATGTTACTCATACCAATTGTCATCATTTCTCGACCTTTCGCATTGGTATTACGAATCTTCGAGATTCAGATTATCCTATCAACTAACTCATTCAGTCGGCAGACGCTCTGAACACTCCTCGTGTTATAAAGCCTACAAGTGCACCATTAGACAGATACAAATCGGCCAGTATTTAACACTTTAGTACAAAGAAAAAACTATTTAAAAATCATGAAGATCAAAGTATCCCTCATAATTCTTCTTTCGGTAATGTGCTTAACGAAATGTGAACATCTAATTCAGGGAGATGCAAATAAGAAAACTTTGCTATACCACACGGTTGCACAGTATCATGCGATTCCGTTAACAAAACGAGTGAAAAACGTATTTTACAGCAATCCTGAACAGAGGATAATCAGTGTAAGTTATTTTCCGCACATTTATTGATTTTAAACTTAGTTTTGGTGAAATAATTTTAGCCAATAAACAATATACAGCAAACGTAATGACATAGCTACCATACATATACTTGTAGTGTATCGCATGAAAGAGCCAAATAATAGGTTTTATAGTAGTGTTTTATCAGATTTTTGAACAAAACAAAGTAACAATCACAATCTAACATCTAATAATTGATATGACGTTGTAAATAATTTACTTACCATATAGATCATCATCAGTTGTTAAACCAAATTCATGTTCATAAAATAATTCCCGGCTTTTGATTGGGCCTATAAGTTTTGAACTGAAAATTTTGTATGAGTTTCAACTGGACAAATCGACGTCTACCTTAATCATGCGCAAGCTTGTTTACAAATTGGACCGCCGATGCCCGGCTATTGGATTTTAATTGGGGGCTTAATTCCTGCTTTGTTAAATTGTTTCTGTTTAAGCTTACGTTGCTGTTTTATGAAATAATCACTACATTAAAGTTCTGTTTATGTAAATGGGTAGCTAGATTTACAATTTACAAATCTAAAGTACAGAATTTAGGTATATTGACTGATGTCTCCGAAAATGCCAATAAATGTTTTTTTTCTTATATGCTAGCCAACCGATATTTTCAGCAATGATAATAGTACAACTTTTTGGGTTTCATACCCAATGGGTAAAAAAGGGATCATATTAGTATTGTCTATTATTTGGGGGAATTAAAACTAATTTTACGGATTAAATTCGCGTATACTTATTTAAATGGGTAGCTATACCCATCTAAAGTCTTGCCCGTGACCACGAGTGTTGGCAAGAGTTCGAAACGTCGGGTCTCTAAATAATATGTTTGTTTAGAATAACAATACACGCGAGTTTAATCCGAAAAATTTCAAATGGGATCATATAACTAAAACTTCGGTCTGCCACCAGGCTGTATATCAAGTAGCATAAGTGGTCATTAAAAATTTACTTGAACGATTTCTGTTGTCGCTATAACACTAAAAACTAAAAATATGATAAAATACAACAGGGGCTGCCATACAACAAACGCGATGTTTTTGATGACTGAGGCGTATATTACTGAAGCCTCCCAATCAAAATAGTACCAATACTAAAAGTGTTTTCTCTGCTTCTTCCAGAGTCTAATAGTCCACGACAATCTGTATTCTCAAGCGTCAGCGATCGTCACAGCCGGCGGCCTGGGCCACACGTACGTCAACATCCGGTTGAAGAGCGAACGGGGGAAGGGACTGGACTATGACATTGGCATCTATTCTTAAGTATCTTCACTTAGTTTTAATAAATTATTTGTAAGTTTAATGTGATTATAGTTAAGTAATTTAATATTTTGTGTTTAATTGCCCCAATTAAATAATAGTAACCAAATAAATCGACTTAACTACCACCCACCCAACCAACCATCAGGTAAGTTAAGAAGGATGTAAACTTGACGAGATTCCCAGAAAAAAATATCATGATATTCTGATTCATTTATCCACCTGGCATTTGTATTTGTTTCCATACTACGTAATACTTCATCCTGGCTAAACATTGTTTTACTTATTCTGGAAAAAGTGCAATTTTCCACACAGATGTTCCACAATGGTTTGTTTATATAGTTAAGAAGTCTTAGTATGAGTGTTGTTTAACATATACTACGAGTACGACAAATGGAAGTGTTCACAGTCTTGTCAGACACGACCCTCTTACATCCCCATATAATAATCCAATCCTTTCAGTACCTCCCAAATCAACTCAAACCGCATAAAATATTCCATTCTCTTTCCCGTCACGTTACAGAGAGCCTTTCTAATATTTCATAGTGAGGCGAAAGGGCAAATTATATCAGCGCGTAAGTCGGGCTTGTCTGGATGTGACACGAAGCCAAATTGGCGGAGACAACATGCTTTTAGCGCGGATCGAACTTCGAGCAACTACGAAGTAGAGACGGCCTAAGATAAAATTGTGAGGAGGTATGATTTCGGTCATGGTAGTCGATATCACCTATTATAATAACCAGTGAGCGCCCAAATACAAGTGTATTCTCTGTTCCCTCACTCATAGGTATAGTTCGGTGGGACGACAATACGACATGATCGATGAGAGATCAGACGCGCTACCACCGACTCAACGTGCTTTTTGAGGCACGGAAGTCTCCAGACTCTTAAAAGATTTCAGAACAGATTTCTTAAAAGCAAAACTCACAACAAACAACATCAAACCGCGAACCTCACGGTCCTTATGCAGCGCCTTCTATCAAAACATTAAGCTACTGTGCAATACATTCCCTAGTATATAGGTGTGATGAAGAGATGGAATGAAAAAGATCAAATCAAACATTGTTACCAGGCTTGGCTTAAAAGTACTATCCTAGCTGCGGCACCATTGGAGTGAGAAAAATAGAAATAACAGCCCCTCACTCCGTATAAATGACACACATTACTTCACACAAACGCATACAAGCGATACTACAAAGGAAATATAAATCACAAACAACTCCTCTTTGTACTTCCTCCATGGGCTCGACTCAACCCTCAGTGGATAGTGCAGCAATAGGATCACCGAAGACTTGCCGCAAGTTACGAGAGAACTGAAAGTCTGTTGAGGCAAATTGGATCAGAGTTTGAGGGAAATAGTGTCGATGGGATTTTCCTTGGCCTTAGTTTTAACCAGATTGGTGGAGACAATAAGCTTTTAGAGTCACTCAGCCAAACCCTTTCCTGATAATTCTGTTTCACAAATACTGTATGTATATTCAGTCTTCTGGATTTTTCGTAAAGCGTGAAAGACGCATCCATATGTACATACCTAGCTTAATCTAATAAATGTATACTTTCAGAGTCTTCAAATATACTGAAGTAAGTCTTTATGGGTCTACACGCGATATTATACGCGATAAAATCATACATTCAAATATACTATATGAAGTTAAACGAGAAATACAGCAATAGAGGAAGATCCCAGAGCCGCCAGACATCACTTATTTTCTAATGGACAAAATATATACGATTGAGTAGTGGTGGGGTGTACTATCATCATATGACTAGTTGCTACCTTGACCAGACGACGGCCATTTTTCAGATATCAAACAATCAAGGTACATAGAAACCCTGCACACCTCACGTAAATTCTGATGGCTGATTTTAACATATATTTCACACAATATCATTAAAAATCAGGTTTTATTACTCCCAGACACATGCGGTCGGCGGTTTTACCTTACAGACGATTTAAAGCTATGAAAAAAATTTTACTTTTATTTAATTTTACTTATTTTGTGATGCTTGATTTTTATATATGTTATTCAAACAACTATTTTAAAACGTTTTGCAAACGGACAGACCGATCCAAGGGGCCAAACATTCACCAGACCCAACTGTTTTAGATTTTTTTTAAATTGAATTTAGTTAAGTTTTTCTAATATAAATTAAGGTAAAAAATCTTTAAAAACAAGCTTTTATTTAAATGCGCTAAAAAGAAAAAATAAACTTTTACACTATAACTTTACTGTCAACTTATAACATTTCAAATTCAACATATTTGACACAATTTATATGTTTTAAAAGCTTGTCGCGAGATTTAAGTACCTACTCGTAATTTTAAAAGCAAGTTTTAAAATACCTGCCTATTAAAAATTTTAAACTAAGAAAGTAAATACGAGTACTTAAATCTCGCGACAAGCTTTTAAAACATATAAATTGTGTCAAATATGTTGAATTTGAAATGTTATAAGTTGACAGTAAAGTTATAGTGTAAAAGTTTATTTTTTCTTTTTAGCGCATTTAAATAAAAGCTTGTTTTTAAAGATTTTTTTACCTTAATTTATTTTATACTTTTAGTTTTCACCTTGTAAGTTCCTAAGTCTGTTCATCTCATTCAACGCTAAAAGCTTGTAAGTATCAAACGAGCCCATACTCGAAGGGGTTGTGTTGTTTAAATACTGAGTTCGTTTGGCTGTCTTCCGGCTCCATCATCAGACCCTGGTTACCATCTAGATCCAAAGTACTCATCTAGGCGAATCAAACGAGCCCAAACTCGATGGGGTTGTGTCGTTTAAGTACTGAGTTCGTTTGGCTATCTTCCGGCGCCACCATCGAACCCTGGTTACCATCTAGCTCCAAAGTACTCATCTAGGCGAATCAAACGAGCCCAAACTCGATGGGGTTGTGTCGTTTAAGTACTGAGTTCCTTTGGCTGTCTTCCGGCTCCATCATCAGACCCTGGTTACCATCTAGCATCTAAGTACTCATCTAGGCGAATCAAACGAGCCCAAACTCGATGGGGTTGTGTCGTTTAAGTACTGAGTTCCTTTGGCTGTCTTCCGGCTCCATCATCAGACCCTGGTTACCATCTAGCATCTAAGTACTCATCTAGGCGAATCAAACGAGCCCAAACTCGATTTGGTTGTGTCGTTTAAGTACTGAGTTCCTTTGGCTGTCTTCCGGCTCCATCATCAGACCTTGGTTACTATCTAGCACCAAAGTACTCATCTAGTCGAATGAAATGAGCCCAAACTCGATGTGGTTATGTTATTTAATTACTGAGTTGCTATGGCTATCTTCCGACTTCATCATCAGATCAGCTCCATGTCATAATAATATTGCATTGTCATCGGATATACACGTGCATGCAAAATTTCAGCTCAATCGGTTGAGGGCAAGTGCCTTAAAATTGAGTTATAAAATTCCACCCGAACACACAAACATACATACATACATACATACATACATTGCAAGTTAAATAAAAACTTGTAAAAATAGTTTGTAAGGTACAATTCTATAATTATTGCGGTCAGATGAGCACTTTTTAGTTGTTTGAATAACATATATAAAAATCAAGCATCAGAAAATAAGTAAAAGTAAAAAATTTTTCATAGCTTTAAAGCGTCTGTAAGGTAAAACCGCCGACCGCATGTGTCTGGGAGTAATGAATCCTGATTTTTAATGATATTGTGTGAAATATATGTTAAAATCAGCCATCAGAATTTAAGTGAGGTGAGCAGTGTTTCTATGTACCTTGATTGGTTGATATCTGAAAAATGGCCGTCTGGTCAAGGTAGCAACTAGTCATATGATGATAGTACACCCCAACACTACTCAATCGTATATATTTTGTCCATTAGAAAATAAGTGATGTCTGGCAGCTCTGGGATCTTGGACCACAAGTATAGACGCATCTTCAAAAAGGCTGAGGTAATGTTATTTTTGTAAGCAGCAAGAATTCGCTTGAAATAAAAATAATTTTACGGAGCAAGCAATTCGTATTATTAATACAAACATTCATAGTGAAAAATGAACATGAAAAATGTTTATTCAGTATCATTTTCAAAGGAACATAGATCGTGGTCGGTGTCTCCATTTAAGCATGATGCCTGTGTTTGGAGACGCCGCTCTAGCTAGTATGTGCTAAGGTCCTAGCAGTACGAATTATTAATATTAGCAATATTTTAACAATTAATATTGCACAACATCACATACATTGACACAATAAACCCGTATAAAACCAACTGTAATTTTTTTTTTAATTGTGATTTTAGTGCTACACTGAGCTCTAATGTAAATTAAAAATTGGAAAAATTCACATTCATGCCTGACTGGACGGGGACTCGAACCCACGATCTTGGGATTACGCGCCCCACGTACTACCAACAGTAATTTTACATTACAGGATGTCATTGAAATATACTGGAGGCTTTATGTGTGTAATGAACATCGGTGTTTTTGCTGTGTATTTATTTATTGAAGTATTTTTATGCGTGCGTTGAGTTTGGTTTCCATAAGCTACTTACCATGGATCAACTTATGTGACATCTGATATTTATTAATCTATTATTAAATTTTGTTTGTGTAACTTGGACCACCTTTTAAAAGCGTCTCCTCAGTAACCGTTATGAGTCGCAGTTTCTCCAAACTCAGCTGATACAATTAGGCGGTTATCTTTAGTGGACTAAACAGTATTGCTGGAACGACTGTTGGTTGAACGAGGCTCGCTATCAGTAATGGCTGAATTTTGAAGTGGCTTGTGGTAGTCTTGGAATGTGTACTCTTTGCATTTTTAGAGGATATTTAAAATAAACAACAATAATAAGCGATAAAGGTTTGGTTGGCCTGTTACGTAATCATTTGATATATACGTTTTATTTCTCACTGACATGATGATGAATTGGAGTAGCCTCGTTATCATCACCGGACTTGCGGAGGAGCGGATGGCTTTGAATATATTATCAGGTGTTTCAAAATGTCACTCTAAGTGTGACCATAAAAAAAAAATTTTTCAAGTAACACGAGGTTTGAAGTTAAAGTCTGGGTCTTTGATCGCATGATCGATCGAAGCGATGACGGAAAACCAATATTTTATTTTAAATTCAATACATAAATTCTTTATGACCCAGATATGTAATGTTCCCCTTAGCTCACAACAAAACATATAAATCAGCTCAGAAGCATTAATTACTCTGACAACACAACCACTAGTTTCCCTGTTTATTTCGGTGCGGCTATTTGTAAATCCAAAAACGTTCAACATTTATTGGCGGTGGAGCATACCATTATAGTAGGAATTATGAACTGTGCCGACGGCTTTACTCTAGTAAGCACTGTAGTAAAATACACTTGCACTCTAAATCTGTATGCAAATAGCATGTTAAGCTTTATCGCACCAGTTTGTTTACTAGCTCCAATAGGGCTGTTGGCATCATGTTCTGGCATGTTCACTGAATTACCCCAGAGTATGGTGTTCATAAAAAATGAAAAATTGTACCACAACTTTGATATAAACGCTGATCATAGAGTATTTATTGCGTGCGAAGCTTGCGCGTGCACGCCAATTACGTCGTAAATTAATGGGTGTGTAAAATATGAGATAATTAATAAATACATTGAGATTAATTTGGTCCCAGTTGGTAAACAGCGACCTTTTCTCGATCATCTAAAAGGACTATGAAAAAATAAATGCAATTATAATTATATTTTTTTCAATTTGGCCCTGACTGATCTTGAAATACCAGAAGGCATGTTAGGTAGGCAAATTGCATATTAGATGTATCGCAATATGATGATCGATATATGGAGAGCGTAGACTAAACTACAAAAATCATGGAGAAGGTGTTTTTAAGATATCAATAAATCATTATAATTAACAAGGAAGTTCTGGTTAGTTGATAGAATCTAATTCTTTAATGATGATCATTTCCAAATGTTATGTTATTTTTGTGACTGAATATACAATAATCATACTGGTATGTGTGTTTGTTTTATTCTGTAATTGTGATATGTGATCAATAAAATGTTTTCTTTCTTTACTTATACTTCCTATCTTTAACATTCAAGCCAACGTAAGCGAAATTGTTATCACACAAGACATACATAAACAGTCGTATCTAAACGGCACAGCGCCTGTCATCTGCGGAAATTAGGCACTAACTACTTTGAAGAGATAGTTCTACACTTTCACAAGTTCTACATAGTTACTAGTACTAACTGCCATTTCAAGACACATCAGACAGACTTCGGTAACAACTGTTTGTGCTAGTTCATGATTAAAATTAGAAATGCTAAATTGTGCTCGTTTCCTCTTCAGCTTTAGCTAAACAAAAAATCTTCGCATTATACACAGTTAATAGTATGGAGAAGGACAGAGAACACTTTTGATATAAAAAAAACATTGAGTTTGCAAAAAAATATTTATAGACGGCGCTAAATGCGCCACACACAAAATGGCGTTAGGTAAGTGTATTTTTATACAGGCGAAAAATTGTTGCTTTTCAAATTTAAAGGAACTGTTTAAGAATAAATTTAATTTAAAAAGAATTTCTCGTGTAAATTCAACGCGGGTGAAACCGCAGAATTTTTCTTCCCAAATATTTGATGTATCAAGTAATATTTGAAGTAACATATTCATGCAAAGTGAGCATCGGAGTAGTCGCTGAATTCGCGACAAAAGCATCCGTCTAAGACAAACGTATCTGTTTAGAACAAGACGCTGAGAGAGTCGGGTTAGGCTTGCCAAACGCTTTGATAAGGAGGGATTATTTAGGATTTTGGTAATTGGCATGCATACCGAATATGTTTGTGTTAAATTACATAAGCTCACGGACTTAGTCGAAATAAGATTATTTTAGTATACTGTTCCTTGTGGTGTTTATATTCCTGCAATTTTTGATGAAACTGCCCTTTGTGGTAACTGACTTTATTGTTATTTAATATTGTTAAGTACTGTATCAAGTGAAGGCCAAGGATTTTTACATTATTTTAATTTAATAAAACGAAACAATTAAACAAAATAGTGAACGAGCTTGATTTTGTAAACCTCTTAACTTATCCTTCTGATAATTGAATCTGTTATCAATTACGATAATACTCAAAGCAAGAAAATCAAATCAAAGTAAAATAAATCCTAAAAAATAACTACATCATGGTGATATCAGCAACATCTTACCTAGATTCTAACAAAAGACGCTTCGCAAACTTTCATAACACTCCACTATTGTGTTGTAGTCTTTTTGAAATCCAATTCTTTCAGGACTTGTTCTCTGACTACAAACGGAGAACACTTTACTCTCTCGGAAGAGGGAAACAACAAGCTTTTTATTAGAACAATTATGTTAAGTAACTTGAAGTATCACTTTATGGAAGCGGAGTTTTGTATTCGAAAGGTATGCAAAGTTTACCGAATGAGAAAGAATCTTAAAATCTATCTGTATATTTGATATAGGTACTTCAGTTTGGGATACTTTTAGGTACATGATACATGATACATCGTAAGATAGTCTAGTACATGATAAGGATTAATATGGGCATGTAGAAAGTAAAATAGCTAAGGCTATATGCAAAGTAGACAGTTGAATAGTGTATTATATCTTCAACTTTAAAGGTAAAATTCAAAAACTATAGTAAACTATTATTTAAAAAATTCAAATCTCCTTCATCCTAGTATAAGTCAAATACTTTATTAATATTTAAACATTTCGTTCAAGATAGTTTGAATTAAGAACCTACCAAAAATCTGAAAACCAGAAGAAGAAAAAAAAGGAAAGCATTATATAATATCACGATGAGTTAAATACCCAAGACTAATAAGAACAAAACCATGACCTGCCATCGCATATCTCCATTACCACAAATTATTCGTAACAGATGCTAATACCATCGCCCAGAAATCCTCTCATACAACAACTGTATAGTAAAGTAACAAACAAAACAATTAGGCCGTTGACAGACAAGCTAATGATGTTCATTTTTCATCGTCGTATGTCGACTGTGGGTCTAATTAACAACTGTCTCTTAACCGATATCCGGCAACCAACTTATTAGCGAGTCGGTTGATTGAGCGTCAGAACTGGGATACGAATTGACCCCTTTCTTTTACCGAGGAAGAAGTAACATTAAAGTAGACGTTATCTTTTGTAAAATCTGCATAAACTAGTTTCTATTTGTTATATTTTTAATATTAGGTAATGTGCCCACATTAGAGTAGTTTTAATATTTACAAAAATTCAAAACCAATCCTCCATCACAGCAAGTAAAAGGAAATATAACATCATAAACAATAGAAAAATATTTTTTTTGTAAGTTACATTGAAACGCGATATAAATATAACGCCAAAAAAGAGAATGCAAATGATCGAATTCTGAACTTTAAAAAAGAAAAGTTAGTAGAAGAACCCTTCAAAAACAAATGACTGGAAGGCTCATTCTAATTTTATTATTAACACAAGGCGAGCATGTTCTGAACTTCTTTAAAGAAGAAAAGTCCATAAAAGAAATTTTTAAAAACAAATGACGAGAGCTCGTTATTTATTTCACGAACGATGAATGATATTTGATTGGCTTGAAGGCTCATTCTAATTTTAGTATTAACACAAATCGAGAAGTTCTGACCTTTTTAACCGACTTCAAAAAGGAGGAGGTTCTCAATTCGTCTGTATGTATAATATTTTATTCTTTTTATGTAAATGTTCACCGACATCTTCATCAATTATAGACGGATTTAAAAAACATTTTTTAAAGAAGAAAAGTCCTTAAAAGAACTTTTTTAAAAACAAATGATGAGAGCTTGTTATTACTTCTCAAAAAGGATGAATGGTTTTAATTTGCTCGAAGGCTGTACAGAAAAAGATACCGCTGATTTTAAAAACAAACGAACCACGCTCGTTCGTTACCCATTCGTACGCGAGAATAATGTCCGATTCAGTCCGGACAAATCAATAGTGTGCACTAATCCGGACGCTCATAGTCGGTTGTGCGGGCAATTAGTACGGCCCGCCACTCGCCCGGATATCCGCCTATCGATTCGCGCTAGCAATTAGGGGTTTTACCCGCCGCCTTCGATCCGATCTATAAATGAGCAAATATTATATTTTCTATGAAAAATGAACACGATTGAAAAGAAAATTGCGTTGCATTTTTCTCTGAGGGTTTTGTTTTGCGTTCACGTGCATACGGGCATGAACTACGGTAATGAATATGGTATGAGTTTGATAAGTACCAGACATTATGCTGTGTGAAGTTCACCACATAATTATTTTTATATAATATTTTTACATATATGACAATCGTGAGTGATACACAAAACAATGACGTATACTTTAAAATGGTTTATCATCGAAACGAGAAGAAGAACAAGAAGTCTGTGATATTTTTTATTACGTTCCGCTAACATTACAAGGACACAAACTTCTCTTACCAATCCGAACAGACCACGATATCACTCCTTTCTCAATTAATCGAATCGTCGGCTCTAAACGGAGTCTATTATACGTACTTCATATCCATACTGCTTCGTTTACCCATAGCCTATAGCGTAAGCTCCGAAGTGTATTAACGTGCTCCCTCGCCCGAATTAACGATTTTGGTTAAGCTGCACCATGTCCGGCAAAAGAGGCTTATATGTATTGGGACTTGGGTATAAATATTTATGGTAGGGAAGAAGGTGGGGCGATATTATGTAGGAGCATAAGGGTAGAGCTAATGCTTATTGAATTTTAACAGCCTTATAACTTTTAACGAATCGTTGAAGTTGACGTATTGAACAAATGTGGCGCTCTCAGTAAAATTCCCGTTACTAAACAGAAATTATGTAATAGATAATGAATTATTATAAGCAACAAGTAAAATACCTAGAACTCCACTGTATGATAAGGTTTAATTACCTAGTCATACAGTGGACAATGCACAATTTACTGCTGAAAAACAAGTTTTAACAGGCAAGACAAAGCATTTCTATGTAATAATATGTAAAACGCATTTATCTGCTATACTTAGAAATCAAACTGCTACGAGTATTACACAAATAACATTAATATTCTGCCAAATCGTTATTACTATCGTCGAATCCCCTAAAATACGAAACAAAAGCCATTTATCTATCACTCTTATCGCTAAATCCAAGCCTCTTCGATCCGGCATTACATATAAATAACAAAATCATCATTTTCCTTTGTTGTGACCTGTTTTCGTCCATTTTTCCAGGAGCTACATAAACCCATTAACGCAATCTATGCGCCATAGTTCGTGATAGTAATGGCCTTGTTTATACTGACTCCAAGCGCCTCTCGACTCCAGATATCCTTCCGGTGAGGGATGGCGATTTGCTCATGTTTTGAAAACAATGTAAAATTAGTTATTTAAACCATTGGAGTGAATATTCGGCGTTAGATTATGGCTTCGACAGTCGCGGTCAGTTTGGAATGAAAACTTTCAAGGTTAAAAATCAACAATTCACCTTCAACATTTTGTGATGAATATTGTTTAGATAGATGATTCATTTGTAATAATAAGTACATTACAAGAGTTATGTGTAGGAAACATTATTGAATTATAAATAATGTATAGTATAATAACAACAAAACTAAATAAAATAACTGACATTCTTGTTATTAAATAGAATCCAAAATAAAGGTCCTTACCCATCGGGATAAAGGTACTCGTTGACCCACTCATTTCTTCAGTTAATTCCCAAATATCACTGACAAGTTGACATTTAGAAAAACGGAAAAATTAAACTGTCTCACCGCGGCCCGGGGATTCGAACACCCGTCCTTCCGGGAATCGCGCCCAGACGTGCATTACCATCACACCAGACCAGCAGCTATTAATTGAAGCCGTCGAATTTTTCCCGTATATGACCTGTTAGCCACAGGTGGCGCCATCTACTATCAGTGATACACACTGACAGCCGTAGACATCTCGTTACAGAAATGTAAACTACAGAAAATGATGACACACTGCCAATTAAAGTACATTTAAAATTTTCAAGTGCTAAAGCTTGCACTAGCTGTTCTAATATTTAGAAAAACGGAAAAATTAAACTGTCTCACCGCGGCCCGGGGATTCGAACACCCGTCCTTCCGGGAATCGCGCCCAGACGTGCATTACCATCACACCAGACCAGCAGCAATTAATTGAAGCCGTCGAATTTTTCCCGTATATGACCTGTTAGCCACAGTAGTTTCTGTAGTTTACATTTCTGCAATGAGATGTCTACGGCTGTCAGTGTGTATCACTGATAGTAGATGGCGCCACCTGTGGCTAACAGGTCATATACGGGAAAAATTCGACGGCTTCAATTAATAGCTGCTGGTCTGGTGTGATGGTAATGCACGTCTGGGCGCGATTCCCGGAAGGACGGGTGTTCGAATCCCCGGGCCGCGGTGAGACAGTTGAATTTTTTCCGTTTTTCTAAATATTATTACAGCTAGTGCAAGCTTTAGCACTTAAAAATTTTAAATTTACATTAATTGCCAGTGTGTCATCATTTTCTGTAGTTTACATTTCTGTAACGAGATGTCTACGGCTGTCAGTGTGTATCACTGATAGTAGATGGCGCCACCTGTGGCTAACAGGTCATATACGGGAAAAATTCGACTGCTTCAATTGCTGCTGGTCTGGTGTGATGGTAATGCACGTCTGGACGCGATTCCCGGAAGGACGGGTGTTCGAATCCCGGGGCCGCGGTGAGACAGTTGAATTTTTTCCGTTTTTCTAAATATTATTACAGCTAGTGCAAGCTTTAGCACTTAAAAATTTTAAATTTACATTAATTGCCAGTGTGTCATCATTTTCTGTAGTTTACATTTCTGTAACGAGATGTCTACGGCTGTCAGTGTGTATCACTGATAGTAGATGGCGCCACCTGTGGCTAACAGGTCATATACGGGAAAAATTCGACGGCTTCAATTAATAGCTGCTGGTCTGGTGTGATGGTAATGCACGTCTGGGCGCGATTCCCAGAAGGACGGGTGTTCGAGTCCCCGGGCCGCGGTGAGACAGTTGCATTTTTTCCGTTTTTCTAAATATTACTACAGCTAGTGCAAGCTTTAGCACTTAAAAATTTTAAATTTACGACTAGTTGACAGTCTAGCAACCCTAAGCTACCCAGTCCCGTCTCTACCGCATCTTTCGTTATATCGGATTTTCGCCGAGAGCACGGTAATGCCATCTTCCCGGGATTAAAAAGGGCCTCGACGTATAAATTGATCGAATTATCTATTGTAATTTTTCGCGATGTGTTTTGGGAGGAACAACGGAAATTTGAATAACGATTTTTCGCTCGCCGGCCCTCGCCCCTGTTGTAATTTGATGGCACAAATTGAAGAATTACATTGTAATAGGAATTTCACTGAAAATCTTTATTACCGGAAAATGTTCCTTGGGTTTATTTAAGACGGAAATGAGGTCTTTAATATTTTTTTAGTACTCATACCTATTATTTTATTATCTCTGTGTGTTAAAATAGTCACAATTTAAAAATTCAGAGGGCTGATTTTTGAAAAAATATTCCGAATTGTTCAGTAAATTGACTGAACATTTTATATGAAATCAAGTTGATATACCTGCACGAAGTACTCTCTCGCAACTAGATCAAAGTGACATGCTTCTAAACCTGTCAAAGTGCACTTGATGATCCAACGAATCTAAATCGAATTTAACACTCCACAATGAAAGATTGATCGAGCCTACCCAGGGCTTTGAAGATGTGCCCGCTCGGTGCCGTAATACAATTTAAAGTTTTGCAAGCCCACATGAGCTCCAACGGTTGCCATGGTAACTCCCTCTGAGCTTTCGGTAAACGCGCGTTTGTATGGATAAAGGAAGCGATTTTCCAAGAAGGTGAATATCATTAGTGGATGCAGAGACCGTGGTTGAATGGTTTAGTGGTTCCATTAGTCAGTATCAGCCGATCACGGCGCCCCAATGATTGCGGTGTCAATCATATAGATCTGAAAGCCTACGCTGTAATCTGCTGAATATATCTAAACGTTCAACATACCTTAGTGAAAGATTCGCCTAAGGACATACACGAGTTTTTCCATTCCCAATTGTTATAACGTACATGAAGCGTTTGTGACGCATCGTTTGTTCACACTTAAAGTTCTATCTTATTCCAATATATTTTTGCTATCTTATTCTGTCGTTCTTGATATTTTAAATTACTAGAGAAGAAAAAAAGGATGACAAATATCTCGTACTTACCAATTCAATCAACCTCTTCTCCGTTTTCAAGCTCGTCTTACGTTATCCGCCAATCGAAACTACGAGTAACAATCTATTCCTATGCTTCCTTTTACATTTTTATGGGGTTTATCGGAACCGTATTGTATTTGGAGGCTTTTCATTCAATTACATTTGGGGGATCAAATGATTCAATAAGTAGGGTAAACTCTGAATAGTCCGGGAATCTGGGATCCAATCCTTATTAGCCTTAAAGATCCGCATTATACTAACAAAATGACCATTATTCATAGGAAATAGGAGGGTCAGCGGTCAAACTACCTTTGTCTTTGGATCAGATGGACAGGGGTTTTTATCCAATTTCGTTAATGGTAGCTCTTTTCCTTTTAGATTTTGGTAAGCAAGTTATAATGTTGGCTCATAAGCTGTGTATCTATGATTTCATTGGTCAGGTAAGTCGCCTTATGACAATAAAGCCTTATTTGTCCTTGTCCTAATCTAGGGCACAGGAGAGCCACAATCAAATACAGATATTTTTATATTAATAATAATAATAATAATATTACACAACATCACATACATTGATCTGATCCCGTGGTAAGTAGCTTAAGCACTTGTGTTACGGAAATCAGGATCAACAGTGGATACACAAATAAACTTAATTATATTTAATAATACACCCAGACACGGAACAAACACCGATGTTCGTCACACAAATATTTGTCCCGAGTGGGAATCGAACCCACGACTCTTGGAACCGTAGGTTTTGAACCTGAGTCACTAACCACTGTTCCACCGAGCCAGTCAACCAGCCAGTATTCGCCAGGAAATTCCTCTCCTACTCTTATGACACATGTCCTTATGGATAATATACGCCACCTGATTACAATCTAGTCTTGAAAGACTAATGAGTAACATATTTTAACTTTCACTGCTAAGATAATAGGGAAGCCAGGGAATGCCTGAATCTTCGTAAATGCATTGACTCATACATAATGTTTATATCAATGAAGGACATCCCATTATCATACTCAATTAACTAATTGCAAAACGTTTCGAAACAGTGCACCCGTGGTCACATTATCGAAACACGTGGACGCTACTTTAACTTAATTACCATTAGGCAATGCGAAGTAAATATTGCAATGCCACGTCTTTGTTCTTGAAGAATGCACTAATTTAGTGTACAAACATTACGGTATACATTATAAATTGCCGATTTCTAATGGGGATTGTTGTCCCTTTTGTTTAATTCCGCTGATTAATTAGTTAGGTATTTTAAAATAGACATTATGATATTTAATATTCCCTTTTTTATGTAAGATTTTAGACTTTCGCGTTCCATTACACTTAATATTAGTCTTTGACCATGATTGGTGTATAAACCCAGTCGAAACGTCGGGCAGTAAGTAGCTGTGTTATTGCTACTCCTAATATCGCGTGTAGACCCATGAAGACTAATATTCCCTTTTTTAGTTTAAATAAATAACTTTGTTTTGATGATATTTCAGCTATCACTTTAGCTCATATTCCTTTATACATACATTTCATACATTTCGACACTTTAGTTATGCGCTGACGTTGCTACTATTTCACGAATACCGTTCGCCAAATATCATAAAAACAGAGAGCTGGGGGCGTATTACGACCTCTTAATTCCAGTCAGTTTAAGATTGGGCATCGACTAAGTTCGTGCTTCTGGTACGGCCGCTATGTTTGTGGAATCATACAGACTGTTATAACCCCTCCATTATCTATGTAAATTTAAAAAGAAGTGTAATAATATAGCTACCTATGCCCATTTTTCTGGCTGGAATTAAGTCGTAATACGCCCCCTGTAAATTCATGTTAAATGCATTTCACACACGACCAAAACAATTCGAACTTTCTCGTACCAGAAACGGGTAAATCCAGACTAAATCAGACAATCCCGCCCCGCTGTAAATAAGGGTGAATAAACCGAGCGATCCTTTTTTCATTGCACTGACTGATATTTCGTTCGCCATATTGGATTTCCCTTTTAAAATGTCTTTGTTTTCTTCCGCTGATATTATTGTTTGCGTACTGTCTGGATAAATCTGCTCCCTTGCTTACATATTTTACAGTCGCAATAATAAGAAAGCTTATTCCGAAGCACTTTCCATATCTTTAAAAGAATAAGCATGTATATTTGCTGTCTGTAATAGAATATCGGGAAACGCTCTGAAGTTATAGGTAATACTATAAAGGTAAACAGTACCTATTGCATTAAGATTTTAAGGATTTAAGATAGACAATATTGTTATAATTAATCAAATAACTGGAAAAACAAATATGTCGACATCTAAAAATAATAAAATCAGAAATATTCGAATCCTTCAAAAAATTTCTGAAACAAAATCCTTTTCAAAACGACCACATCATTAAACAGCATAAAAAACCCTTTTAAAAGAAAATTCCAGTTTCAAAGAGTAAAAAGAAAATAGAGCGGAATCGCTGTATCTGGACTGGCAATAAATATATCAGCTGTTCGAAGGGACAGGGCCGGACTGTCGATCGCTCAGCGGGGCCCCTCGGTGAGCCCGGGCTTACGCAGCCTTTCCCTTTTTTATCTTTATTTTCCTTCGACAAGGACTTTTTTCTTTTCGCGGCGATTCGTTCTTGTTTAAGAAGGATCCAGGTGAATAGGTATGAAAAGGATATAAGAAGGGATTTCGTTTGTTACACTTACACATTCATTTTGGTCTATGTTATGATGTTACCGAAACTATCTACTTGTTTGCTACATTAGTTAAATAAAAATATATTTTTATTGGTTTATTTTTGTGTTATGTGAATAACTACAACATAAATGGTTACAAATAACAACCATAAACACTTAAATTATATTGTATATAAGTAGCTAAGCTTAGAATAATTTAATTCTGACGAAAATAAGAACAGAAAGACAAAAATCAGCCCACTTAATGGGAAAGAATCATAATAATAACTAATAATATAGGTACCTACTTAGTTCCAAAAATTGTACAATAACTTAAAGCGTTCGGGTGCGTCCAGAGTATTTATTTATGTTTCAGGTTAACAAAGTTACATTGTGCTGCCAAACAAAGACCGATATGGAATCCACAAACAAACCAACATTGATACATCTGATTACAAAGCATCTGCTACATCAAACAGTACCATTTACAAGCACAAACATTCCGAATTAACTTGATTTATGGCAACATTGGACTTCCTCTGTTTTATTCGGAAATTACGCGGCCCCGTAGAAAGGGCGTGGGACGACCGATTAATCCAAATTAAACCATTGTGTAACCCTTTCCCGATATAACCCGCGTTTACACGGAAGATATTGTATCTACCTAGCTACCTATATTACGGATATCATCGCGTTTACATAATATAGCATTATGAAACAAAAGACACCGCTAATTCTAGCATATTTCGTATGTTTGTTAGAATGATGGAGTGAAATGGTTTGCGAATAGGTATTAAACGTATGAACCTTTACTTGATAAAACCCGCGTTTAAACGGCAGATATTGTATCTGCCTACCCACGTACACATAGGATATCATCGCATTTACTGTAGCTTTATAAAACAAAAGACCGCAAATTCTAACATATTTCGTTTTTCGTCGTGATGGAGTGAAATGGTTTGCGATGGACCTTTACCCGATATAAACCGCGTTTACACGGAAGATATTGTATCTACCTAGCTACCTATATTAAGGATATCATCGCGTTTACAAAAGCTTTATCACTTTCGAAGAAATAATGCTAACATTTGTTTGTTTGTTTTGTTTGTTGGAGTGATGGGGTTGAAATAATTTGCGAATGTTAAACGTATGTTGACAGGTATTTAATTAGTTTACTCGCACTTTGTGAACAAATTAAACAAGTTGGTAATCATGTTTTATGACTGACGTATACAAATTGTTAACATTTCACCATATCAACGAGCACTTATAAAGCTTAATAACTTGAATTTTCCCGAATTTTAATAAAAATATATTGTTAAAAATGTTTTCATTAAAGTGTCACAATTTTTTTTTTATGTGTCTATAGGTACAATTTACAAAATTACGTAATAGGTCGTATGAAGTTTGTACCCTATTTACCAAGAAGATCAAAAATATAGGTTCTAAGACTTTCCTCCATGTGAACTATCGCATTGTCGCACCACAGCTATTCTGAAAAGGTGTGTTCTAATTGCTATTCCAAACCGGACATAATATAATGGATACTACTCTTACTCACGTCATAGAAGATCCGTGACGTAGCCTTAATTTATATTTAGTTAGGTACTTTTGTGAGGTTCTTTAATTAATCGCAATGATTATTTTTTTTTAGAAAAAATGTAAACAGACGTCATTATAACACGTCACAACTTGGTTGATAATGAAACTAATTAATTATTATACAAATTCGTACGTTAACATTTTATTTAAAGTAAGGTAATAAGTAGATACCATGTTTATTTCAAGGTCACAATTTACTAATCTGAATCTGATTCTGGACTCATTATAGCAAAGCTAGCAAATCCAAAAATACAATTCTCAAAGCAGACTACCTACCTACTACGCAGAAATTGAGTTTTTATAAGACATGCTTCTTCTATTTTTTCTATACGTGGTCCACAACCCGTCACGTCACGTTTCCCACGAGGTGAAAAGTGGATCGCTGGAAGTGATCTCTGCCTACCCCTCTGGGAAAAAGGCGTGATTTTATGTATGTATGTATGCTTCTTCTATCTCATGTTTTCCCTCCCTTCCTCAATCCCGGGCTCTTCTTTTCTCTTGAACATCTTTGCAAATTTATTGGTTACCGAATATTTTATCCGACTTAAAGGATGAAGTCACAATCGGGTAAACCATTATTAACAATATCCGACTGATTTTCATCTTACAAAATAGGAACCGGCCGTAATTTTTGATTTAAGGGTACAGAAAATAAAAAATAAATTGTGTATGTAAAGCCATTTTGGACCAGTACCTACAAAAACGCATGACAAGCCTTTATTACTGCACAATTAAGCGACCACATTGTTAACTTTCCGACACTTCACTGGAAATTCATTAAAATTGCCGACTTTTTGGTAAAGTTTCGCAAATCCACGTGTCATATTTTCTGAGTGACAGTAGATTAATCGTTTCGTTGTTTTATAAAAACAGAAGCCCAAATTTACTTTAAGACTTCCCTTTTTATCAAAAATTAATAAACTTCTATATTCTGTATATTGAGTATTGAGAAAGATTTGTGGAAGAGAATTTGCAACATAAGTATTATTGAAAAAAGTTCTACTAACTGTTTAATTACCTTTTCACTAAACCTTCAAAAGCCTCACAACCTATTTCCATTATTTTAAATCATCAATCAAAAAGATCTCTTAAAACAGCAAAATTATCAAATAGGTATATTTCATGTTAACTAATAGGTATACTCGTAATAATGATCCCTTCACCAATCTTGTCCAACATAATACCCAAATCCCAACAACAAAATAATCTCATCTCAACATTTCAGCTCCCAAACCAAAATATAAAATATTACAAACTAGTTATCACAACAATCAATGTTTATCCATTGTCCCATTGAGGCGGTTAAAACAAACAAATCGCGACCTTTAGATGTCGATTTGAATAGAAAGTTCCATCACATTAGCAGTAAGGAAACAGCGATTAAAATACCAGTTGAGTGTTGCAGTGTAGTTTTGTGTGTGTTGGCATCGCACGCGTCACAGTATCGAGAGGTTATCGCCATTCGTCGTCTGACTTCTCAACCGCTCTGTGCATTAAGTGAAATGAGTTTGAAATGCGTGCGGCGCCATTTCTGATCGTGTCCTCTTGTTTGTGGTGTGCCGTCGTAAGCTACGACATGTTCCTCGGAGACACAGTACACAAGAAAATGGTCTTCCACCAGAGAGTGAAGGAGATTGCGATACCGTTCAAAAAGAGGATACAAACGTTGACGTATAAGGATCCGGAGAAAAGAATAATCAAGGTAAACCTTATTTTTGTCCTGATTATTAGCTTATGATTTGGGGTACTGAGATCGAACCAAACTAAGTTTTACTATATAAAAAATATGTATTATATTTATGTTCTGTGTATACGTTTCTGCTAAATAGAACAACTGGTACCAAGAAATTCGGTTTATTGCTTGGTACCAGCGGTACAATACAATTAAAAAAAAATATTACAATATCAAAATAATGAATACAATCCGAAAACCAAGACATCTTTCAAAGTTATTCAAGTAGGAGCTCTTATCAACGGGAAAGTGCCGACCGTATTTGCAAAGTAGGTAGCTACCTACCAAAATTGATAATGCGTAAACATTCCAAACGTTACCCATTACCTGAGTGTTTCTTATGTCAAATACTTAGTTATCTAACAATCCAACCACATAACTTAAGTAATATGAAACTCCTTTGACGGTAGCATTCATTGCGGTCGTCCGCAGTCAATCATGTTTTTACGCAAAGAATCCTTAACAAGCAAGAAATAAATTTGAATTCCTTTAGGCAACCTCTCACACAACCTCAGTGTCATCGCATTATAGATATTGTTAGATCTGCCGGCATAAATAAACAAGAAATATATTGTTACGTTACAATGATGTAACCTGTTCATAAATTCCCTAACACCAAAGCACTTCCATTCGCTGAGTACAATCATAGGTAGGTGAAGTGATTAAAAACTTTAAAGGTTTTCCCTAAATATTTTTTTAAAAGTAAAGAGGTCGTTGATGAATCTCTCATTCAACTTATCTCCAATTTGGCAAGCAGGTCTTTAAAAATAACGTTATCTATCTTTTTAACTAACAAATGTGTGTCAAAATAACCGTGTAAATACTTGTTGCCTGTGTGTTACTTATATTTAATTTAAGTTTACTGTCGAGGTCGTATTATCACGTTTCAAAAGAATATTAATTTAGTCCATGATAAGTTCTTTAACCCAATTTTTTTTAATTTTTATGTAAAGGGATCAATTTAGTTTTACAAAACTTACATTGCCTACTAATTATAAAAGTAATGTAATACACAAAACTTTCACGCTTAATAAACAGCGACTGTATGTATTTATTTACATTTTTACCTAATATTTTATGATTTATTATTTACTAGCTATCCGCCCGCGACTTCGTCCGCGCAAAGACGTTTAACGGGTAAAATATTACTTCCTTACAGCGCAGTCGGTTAAAAAGTAGCCTATAAACTTTTCTAGGCTCTGGACTATAATCTAAATTTCATTTAAATCGATATATAATTTTAAACTGTCATGGTTACACACATTAGAAAACTGTAACTGTTCGGGATATTTACCATGTTGTTTTGTTTTAATGACATGCAACATGGTAAATATCCCGAACAGTTACAGTTTTCTAATTCATTTAAATCTGTCCAGTACTCTATGCGTGAAAGCGTAACAGACAGACGGCGTAACTTTCGGATTTATAATATTAGTAAGGATTAATGGGACATTTTTATTTACCAAAACATAAGAGGAATAAGAAAAAATCGTTTATTTCGTAAAAAATACTTATTTTCCTAACTGACATACGATGATGGCTTGGAGTAGCCTCGTCATCATTTGCGGGGAGCGGATGGCTCTCATCCCTTAATACAAATTATTTAAAATATGATCTCCAACAAATATTTCACAATCATACTACATTTGCATTTTTTTTCTCTTCTGTGTAAGTTCATAATTAAAATTATAGAAAATATAAAGTGATACCATTGTAACCTGACATTAAATCAAACAATTGAGTATAGGTAACATTCAGTATAAACAGTTGTCAAAGCATGTGTTTACTTAAATAAAATTCAACCTATGTGTCATCATATCCCAGTGAACGTGTTAATGTTTACATAATATTCACTTAACTTTATAATTTATTTTGTTCATATATGGTTTTGAATCGTTTACAACTGGGTCGCTCGATCCAATACATTCATGACGTCATTGCGGACAACCGTGGCCCTAATCGAAGTACAGGGTCAGGAAACTCAAATGGAGCAAATGCCTTGAACGTTCTAGATTTACTTACAACCGATCGCTTGTATAAGAGATGATTATGATCGTTATACAATATACTGATTTTGTAACTGCAATTAGCAATTACATAGGTATTTTGATTCGAAGTATGCTTTGAAATCGTCCGCAAAAAGCATAGCAATATTACGCGGCCTACTGTGACTAGAAACAAACCATGTACAGTTTAAATGTTTATTTTAAATAATTATATGTCAATTTTTTTAACGCTTACATACAAAAAAATTTAATTACCTGCTAACCCTAGTCAAGTGAATTTTACCTCTTTTGATTTTACCACCTCGATCAAGTTCAAGGTTACAGTTTTGAGATTAACTAAGATTTCATTATATCGTCTCAGGCGGAGGATGGCATTGCCATTTTATTCTCAAATTAGTTTTTTTATTTTGTTTCTCATTTATTTGCAGTCATAAATGTAATCTTTTAATTGATTCATACGAAGTGAATAATAAACCATAACCGCAATTAAAATTCCAACTGCATTCTTAACCTTGGCATGCATTTTGAAATAAAGATCAGTTATGCATTCAGACTATTATAATGAGTACTACTCTTCTTCAGAGGTATATAGAATACTATTGTGTTATAATTTGTGTTACTCTATCTTACAATGATGGTTTTTTGACGTTTTTTACTTTGCTTACCGGTACTCGTAGGTACGTGATAAAAAAAGAAATATAATAGGTTTCTATGTATATTGACCTATGCGTCATAGAACGGAATTTATTAAGATTAGAATATTGCGACATGTTTTGTACCTATAGACAATTTTTTTGAACAGATTGAAAATATCTTTGAATGCTCGCTGCTTTCCAAATTGCAGCAAGAGAATCATATTTCAAAGACTACTCGTAAAGATTATAATATTAATTATTGATTATCGTTTGTACAACGAAAAAAATGATAATAAAAAAACTTTTTTTTGTTTCAGGGAATAGCGGCCATAGACAACGACTTCTCCCATGCCAGTGCGAACATAACAGAGGGCGGTGTCGGACACTCGTACGTCACAGTGAGGATGAAGGGCCAAAGACATCACCCACTTAACTTTGAAGTCGAGATCTACGTTTGAAGTACCTGAGAACACCCGTCACCAGTAATAGGGTTCTATTTGTGCCAAATATCATGTTTCCAAAACGTTTTGTCATTCAAACAAAAGCTTTTTCGTTGAACGAGCGCGAATTGATTCGCTTTTGAAATAACATTGTGTACATACGAGAGTCAACTTATTTGGAAAATGACTATATACCTACCTACCTAGTTACTTAAGATGTATATAATTCAATATTGATGAATATTTGATGTAAGTTATTATGGATGTGAATTTGTATAGGTAGTAATGCATGCATTTAACATTTTGTTGATTTACGTAAAAAGAAACTGATAACATATTTGACGTAGGTGAGTAAGTAACATATTTATACGAACTAATTATAAAAATGATTAGTCACATTAGTAGTAGATATTCGTTACTTATCGTGAATACAAAATAAATATCGTAAAAGTACCGTTAGGTTTCGTAACGTTACTCAGATAACCTTATATTAAGGGAATTAACTTTTAATATAACTTTGTGTATTAATAGGATAATTTCCTAATAGGTTAAACGTCAATGTATACCATAACATAGAAACAATACGTGAATTAAGAAATTTAATTTATTTTATATCAAACTACTTACAAGAAAAGAATTCATTAACAAGATAATAAATGAATCGGCGTCATTAAAAAATTACTAACTTTTAAGGTAGTTACTTAAACGTTTAATTTTGCCTAACATCAATGTAAAATGTTTTAATAATAATCCGTTTATATTATTAAGTGAAATGGATTAGAATAAATTAAAGTGTAATTAGTAAACATAAATTGAACTATGAGTCATGGTCAATTAATAAGAATTTGTCTATGCGTTATTTAGAACTAACGTGAATTTTATATGTGTGCAATATAGATATGAGTGGTGTCGTTCGATTTACATTTAACTAACATTGTGATAATTAATCATACAAACGTCATACGAGACGATTAACGATACGATGAAACCTATATTTTTAAAAAAAGGCAAAATTAGGTAAAGTTCCTTTTTTATACAAATGAATTTTATTATTTGAATGTTTACCTAATAAATTGTGAATATATTTATGACTTTCATTACATCCCAATTATAACAATCATTTGAAATAAAAGTAAATAAATATGCTACGACAGTGCCCTGTTACAAAGTTAGACCAATACCTGTCGACTGGCTGGGTGGCGCATTTGGCAAAGCCCGTTTCACTTGCTTCAGTCGTGGGTTCAATCCCTATTTTGGACAAACATTTAAATGATGGATATGTTTCCGTATTTGTTCTGAAAATGTTTAAGTAAGTTTTGTATAATTTAAAGTTGATTTTGATTTCACTTGTTTTATACAAGTTTACTTGTAAAACTACTTACCACCCACGGATCAGATGAATGTGATGTTGTATGATATTTATTGTTATTCAATACTCGCTGTAAATATACACATCGATAAAAATAGTCACGTCGACAGTCCATTGTCGTATTCCGTGCGTTTTTCCGAGTCCCGAACAGATTTCCTCTGAAAGTTAATTTCACGCCTGTCGGTCCCTGGAAACAACGTCGTGTGTTGAACGAACCGTCCGTTGTATTCCTGAAAGCCATTACAGATTCCATCGATTCATAATTTGTCTTTTGGATGATATCTACCTATCTATGGGTACGGTTATTATTGTGCTTGACAGTATCAGTTAGCTAACCACCGTGAAAATAGGCTATAGATACGACGGAGTGATAGATACCAATTTCGTAATGTAAATCAATACTTAACTGGTGAATCTACGCATAAACTGGTGGCATAATACCTGTGATGTTCTTATTACAATATCATCATTACAATATCAGGTATTCGACCTCTAAAGAATAAGAGAGCGGTAGGTACCTAAAGTAGGTATTGGCCTGAAAACATGATTTTCAAATTCATATGATTGTTCTTAATGTTAACGCATACCAATTCCGCTCTATTATGTTATTTTTACATCGTAAATTTTCACAAAAAAAATATATGCACAAATGTTTTTGAAAGAAACAATAGTGTTAACACAGAATAGCCGTAAATCAATAGGGCAAAAAGCAAGATTAAACAAATTTAGGTTCGCGTAGAGGGTTCACGTCCGGTAAGTACAAAATGCTTACGATGCGGCTTGCGGTTTTTGCGGCCAGACCTATAATAAATCAGAGTAAACACTAGTAAGACCACGAACGTTCGAATTTATGGACATGGTACCTCTGAGGCCGCAAGAGGGGAAGTAAACAAGAGTTGTTGATTTTTGGGACAAGTGCGAATATGACTCTTAAAGTAAACAAAGTGATTCAAACTCCGCGTAAGTAAACACTACATGTGAGTATTTGCGTTTACGTGAGACGGTAAAATTGGTAAACACATTGATTTCTTTGCATTAAACCGGATGTTAAATCGTTTTCCCGATTCGATTACGATACTTCAAACTTAAATACAAATACTTTTAACTCAAAATGATGGATGATAGATGCGTAACACAAATCCTGATCTACCCTATTCAAGTAATCTGTAATCGACAATCACATATCAAAAATAACTTATATACTTACCCTGACACGGTCGTTAGAACAGCATTTTAGTGAACTGTTTCAATCATTTCCAGCTAGATAGCCAACAAGCTGATATGTTTTGTAAATTTTGACTGAATTCTTTTGTAAATCTTAAAGCAAGATTGTAATCTCCTACTCTTTACTAGGGATAGAGGTCGATAATCATTTAAACTGAAAAAACCACACTGAAAAACTAAAATCTAAGCTAAGTCGGTTCACCTATGCACTTTTTGAATTAAAACTCAACACTGATACAAATACAGCGATCACAGCATACTATGCATATGCCTACTCATGGTTAAGTTACGGTATTATTCTATGGGGAAATAGCACTAATGTTAATTATATCTTCATATTACAGAAAAAATGTATCATAATTATTATGAACATAAGCGTACCGGAATCATGCAAGCCTCATTTTATTAAATTGAAAATAATGAGCCTCACTTGTATATATATTTATGAAATATGTAAGTTTGTTAGAAAAAATTCAAATTTATTCGATAATTTTTTAAGTCATAGTCAGCATACTCGCAGAAATATTAATAAAAACAAAATTTAAGTTCCCTATAGTCGTTTAGAAATATATAGATCTAGTCCTTATTGCTCTGCCATAAAAATTCACAATAATCTTCCATTAGAATTACGATTAGAATGTGATTTAAACATTTTCTTAATAAAATTGAAATTGTTATTAATTAATAAGTGTTACCATGATCTCAATGAATATTTTAGTGATAAGTTTATTAAGTAAATTATAATTAGATATTTAATATTATATATTAATTAATACAAGAATTTGTTGGTTGTTCACTCTAAAAATACATAAATGTATAATAATAATTTCTATGTAATAATTAGTTATAATAAATTATAGATATTTAAAATTGTATGATAATTAATGTAATAATTTGTTGGTTATTCACTCTAAAAATACATATATAATAATAATTTTTATGTAATAATTAGTTATAATAAAATGTAACTCAAATTGCTACGCCTAAAGGGGCACCATTATGTACTTAACTCTAATTTTACCACCTGTAACCCATCATGATTTAAAGCAATAAATCATTTGAATTTGAATTTGAATTTAATATTATCTTTTGTTAGATGTCTTTCTCCTCCACAAAATCATTTGTTTCTATTTTTAGCGTTACTTTGTTTATCCCTACATCTCTGGTTGTCAAAAGAAAAATCTCGCCCGAAACATGACGTATAGGCGGTGTTTTCGTCACAACCGCCGAAGTTCGAGCCCTGGGGATAAACAAAAAGGGTAGGGTTTTTGCGTCCCTTACTCCCTCCCTTATTAATGTAATAACTGACACTTTGTTTTATGCGAGTTGCTACTTGCTACTTACCTAGTTTGTTCTTGCTTAGGCCAGCGGAGAGGTTTCCGCGTTTTGAATTTTAATTCGCTAATTAACGTTGTTTCTTAATGTTTTGACACCCTTTGATCTTGTGGAGAGCGATGAATGAATTAGGAACCAGATGGAAGGTTGATTTTATGATGTTTAAAGGCAGGTCAGTCTTGCTTCTTCAAAAGTTAAAGTAAACCACCTGGTACTTAATTTATGCTGTTACTAGAACTTTCGTGAGAAGCATTACGAAGGTATGGTAGTAACTAATACCTGTTTGTGCAGCAACACTTATTGGTATTAGTGTATTGCAAAATAATTAACCTCCCTTTTGGCACAGTCGGGTGAATTATCTTATTATATTATATAAAATTAAATAACATTCGTAATAATCTCTCCTATCAAAACACGTGATACAAGAAAACAGCATAACTCAGATTGATACAGTCTTGTTTATAATTTAGTAAGGTGACATAATAAGTAAAAGGTTAAATCATAAATCAAATCATTTAATTAGAATAGACATTATCAATTATCAAGTCACGTTTACTACTTAGTAGGTACTTTATCTACATAAACAAACCATCTTATAAGATACAAACTCAATGAATGCTATATCTGTAAAAGTAAGCACATATAATGTATGACACTAGATATTAAATTACATAAATATAATAATCTTATTTACATCATTATAACATTTGTTTATGGAAATTAAAACATGCAAAGCCATAAAACCTCTTCTGAATCACATATACCACCATAAAGCACAACAGTTAATATTCCAACCAAATATGGATGACGAAGAACCAAATCCTTCAGCGCTTTGCCTCAAACTAACAGAATGTGAGGTCACGTCCTGAAAAGCTTCCACGTTCAGGCCGACTCCGGCAATCACAGCCCGCACTATTGTCTACCTACTAGTCGAATGTTTCCTACGCTCAGGAATTTCCAATAATACTTCCTTAGCAAACCTTCTTCCACTCTAACTCTAACCAAACATTCCAAAATAACTCTTAGCACAACCACATAAAGTCTAATACTACCACAAACATTCAACTGGACAGGTAAGTGTAAGTTTGTCGAGATATTTTCGCGATACTATAAAGGTAAATTCGAAGAGTTTCCAGTTTTCAAAGCTACGTTACGGCACTCAGGTTAGGTGGAACGCTGTAAAAGGAAATTGCTTCTGAAATGGATATTTTTTGCAATCCAAATCCAGTCCAGTATAATGTGTTTTAATTTGTTTATAAGTACATTTTTTTCTACATCAGAATAAACATCGAGAATGTTTTGTAATCTTTTTAAATCAACAAAAGGAATCGTTGGTTTAAGACATACCTTTAATATATCCATCATGAGGCTATCAAACCTTAAAATTTATCTGGTTTTTGGAGGAAAAAGATTACAATTTAGATGATTCGCAATAGTGTGCCTAACTGTCAAACTGTGTGTGTGTGGCTCAAAGTAGAAAGAAAACTTGATTTGTCTACGTTTTAAATGTACGTATACAAAATTCGGTAGGATTGTCTCAGGCACAAAATATAGATGATTTTCAAATATAATATGCCCATTAACAAATAACAAGATGGTAAAATCTGTGTGAACTACATTCTATGTAGACTATCCCTAACAAAACACTTAAAAACTTAGGAGTTAGCACTTTTATTTGTTTCATGCGCTTTTGAAGAAAAGTGTCGAGCGCAAGCGAATTCAGTAAGTGGAATAGAATGGAAATGAAGAAATCCAGAGAAAAGGTCTTTGTGGCACAAAAGGGGGCGGGGAGAGGGTTAAAATAAAAACTTTCCCTTTTAGCCGGTTACCTAATGGACGGTCAAAGTTTCACAAAGATACTTTACGAAGGGGTGATCGCCTTGAATGGAAGTCATTAACCTAGTTCCTTAGTTATATTTTTAGTCTAGTCACAGCTTGTCGTTATCAGCGTTCATTGAACTTAGTTATTGTTAAAAGTAACCCGATTTTAACGATGGGGTTAACATTGTCTTTGTGGAATAATAAAGCGGTTAAAACAAGGTATTTTAAATAAATATTCCATTTATAATGATAGGTTGACTAGTATGATTTCAGTATTTTTTTTTTCGAAAATAAAAACCATGTCAATTCATTAACCAAAATAGACTTTCCAAATTTCTGAGTTACTAACACAAGTTTATCTCTATTGAGAATTGTATTATAATGACTTCTTTATTGCCCTATAGTATCCTGATCTGCCAAACACGAACGTTGATTTAATATCACGCAATAAATAACCCCTATCGCATCACCAACAAATAGTCTCGCTATCGCTAAATTCTGGTTCAACTTTATCACCATCTGATAAAGTTCCAATTAAACTCGGAAAGCTGTGATCAAACATCTATCAGCGCCGAGGGCTTAGTGGTGAAACAAACGAGCAAATTAGTCCCGTACACTTGGACAGATCCTGATTGATTGATGGCTGGATGGACGGTCTTGCGCAATTAGCTTCCCAACAAAATCCTGCCTTTGGAAAGACAGTGACAGGTGTCACGGGTAACTTTATGAAGAAACTTGTGGTACTATATTCATTGCGTCTCTATTTGTTCTTTTCTGACAAAAATATTTTTTTTGATATTGACCAAAATGTTCAACTGAATCCCCATTATTATTCTGTCTTCCTAACCTAGCAGTCCTGCGAGCCTTACTATATTTCGACTTTTTCAAATGTACCAGGAGATATTATCCAAAAGTACTACAGATCGAAGTTTGAAAATGAGTATACGCGTCATCGCTTCCTTGAAACATACAAACACTTTTCATAAGTGTCTAAGATCAACTCATGCAACCTAAAAGCTGCAGCCTCATAAACTTTGGTTCTATATGTCACTTGTGTCCCGAAATAACAGCAGCCAATGTAAAGCCAAACATCCCTGATTAACTACCGGAGGAGACGGATAAAGCAGACGAACGACACAACAGTGCAACAGGGACCCTCGAACTTCAAGCGTCAGCTTCAGACTTGCAACCGTAAAATAGTTTACAACTAGTGATGGGCTTGACAAGATATTATCGAAGAGCTTGTAACGATGGACAAAAAGTGGAACGTCAGCGGAAATCGGGAGGTCTAACAACGCAAATGCTGATGCAGTCAAAAAACTCTAAAGAATATATGACTTTAAACTGTCTTGGTGTAACTATGACAGTTTATATAGTAGAAACGGTATACATATTTACACTGTTTCACTAATTTATTGAGTTCCCGATATGTCGGCACTGTTGCAGGTGCCATGATCACGTCAACTCACTCGGGATCAACAATTTGGTATCAACTCACTCGGGAATTCGACCAGTGTTTCCATTTACTTCTGTAAACTAAAGGGAATCAAGAGATCATTTACACGTTTTCTATCACCGCTTGTGAGTAGAAAACGTAAACTCGTAGTAACATTATAACATTGGAAAACCACTAAACACTGACCACTTTAGCCCAAACGTGAACATCGACAACATACTACCCAGGGATGCTCAGCCCTAGTTACACCCAACAGGGATCGAGTAGTCCTTCCGAGTCTATTACGGAGGAGGCAGTTTACCCTTCAGATCGATGGACTAGAGATTTCCAAACTGAATATGGCACGTTGTAAAAGTTGGAAATGACACGAAAAGGCGTAAAACTCTGGGGCGGTCTTTATGGCCCCGTATACTTATGTTTAGAGATAAATACAGTAGATAGAGTTTGGGCTAACCGATCTTTTCCGGGCTGTTTGTTGAGTGACCGAATTCGTTTTAGAATGTTCAGTATAGACCATTTTACTTTATGATCTGTACCTAGTCGAACATTACTGAATATAACGCATTTGTCAATCTAGGCTCCTAAAATTTGCTTTGTTTTACCAATACGCACTAGATTGCCGTTTGAATTTGGTGCGGAGCGAAGCGTTTGGTAGATACAAACGTCCTAATAAATTGTTAATTTATCGTTTTCATAAATCATGCTGGACATTCTTTAATACTGCATTAATAGCATGAATATTCACATAAATTAAAGACACCAGAACACTCAGTATTCCAATCGCGACGCACTCAAAGAAACTTGACGAAGGCTTTTGGCGTTGGAAAGTTTCAGGAAGCGCACCGCACATACAAACGAGCGCAAATGGTCCGGGGAATGTTCCTCGGAGTTATTATAGTCCCCGGCTTAGTGAAAAGAATCGCCCTGTAGGCGACGTTTTGCTAAATGTGCTTTTGTGTCTTGTTAAATTTTCTAGATGATTTTCTATGAATTTCGCACTTCCCGAAAAAATATGAGCGTAAGGCGGCCCCTAGACGATCAATTTTATTGCACAATATTCTGAATTGTGCAATATAATTGACTGTTTAGGCTAATTATTGAAGATTGTGCAATGATTGAACAAAAGTTTGAGCGACTTTAATTTTTATTGTGCCATATTTTTTTATTGCATTGTGTAGGGCCAGGGTTGCGCAATATTCTTTAGTCTCGGTTTCAACCTGACGAGGATAACACACACCCGCGGAAAATGGCGGGAAAATATAATCTAAAAGTTAAGAAGAGAGAGAGTTTATAGTCGAATGTATCGAATTATACAGAAAATTACCATCTCTGTGGAATGTCAGGAGCAAAGAATATCAAACCGAGAAAAAAAAATGCTGCTTACGAAATAATATTGGTATATATTGCCATAAGCAACAACTCCAGAGCTACATCTTGTTCGCACACGATGCTGCAATTGAACACGAAAACATTGAGCAGTTCTTATTTTTGTGCAATATATTGATCGTCTGGATGCAAAGCACCATTCAATCTTATTGCACAATAAAATGTATTGTACAATGTTATTGTAGGTCTAGGGGCCGCCTTACAAAACATAAGGACTCTTTGAATTTTAAAGTTCAGTTACATTTTAATATTTTGTGAAGTAAACCCACTCATACAGATCAACTAATATTTGTTTTTCTATTAATTCATCTGTAGTTTTCCTGTATTATCTTTGTGCATAGTTTTAGAAACATTGCGCAATGATTCAAATCAAATCCTATATTAAGCCAGCTTAATATAGGATTTCAATCATTACGCAATGCATCAATCATATTTATTAGATATTGAATAATAAGTTGTGCAATCAATTAATACGCAGATGGGTAGGGCTTTAGATGTTAAATATAAAGTATCAAAAGCGAGATTCTTCAAGCAGTAGAAACCATGGCATATTTTGTGTAATAAAAGTCACTGAGTCTTATCATAAAAATTCACTTTGATGATGATGACTCTCAATCACATTAAACATCCATCTTCTCTAATCTCCAAATTTCCCGGCTACCTGCTCTCGCGACTCTAATGACGCCATGGAAATGACGTCAAGGAAATGACGCAAAAATATCGCAAAGAAAATTCTAAGCTCAAGTAGGAAAACCATCATCGTTGCGCTCCGGAAAAACGTGTGAAA
Source organism: Maruca vitrata (assembly GCA_039566165.1). NCBI lineage: Eukaryota > Metazoa > Arthropoda > Insecta > Lepidoptera > Crambidae > Maruca > Maruca vitrata. The sequence continues at coordinate 9,297,577 of CM076923.1, read as the reverse complement.
ATGTACCGACAACGGTTGGTCGTTATCATGATTTATGGGACCCATGAAACAAGATGGTTCGCGAATGCGTTAAGGTCCTCAGTTTTAGCGGTCAACGAGATATATGGGGAGTGTTATTTTTTCAATATTGCCGCCTTAGGAGGCATAATGGAGTGGAAGAAAAGTTATGAGCGCTCGTAAGTATAAGAGCGACTCTCTTTTACCTAATAACAATGTCGACCAAAAATTAATTTGGTTCGTGCCTGTGCTTTGTGGTTTTCTATCCTTGTTTCCCTTAGAAATATATCGGAACACAGTAGTGTTTTCACAACGTAAAAAATACAATTGTTAGTAAGTTCTGTCTGTCATGTAGGGATATTGTTAGATTTATTACTTTACAAAAATTGATTTAAATCAATGTTCAAAACTATTTAGTATTTTTGACAAGCCTCTTTATTCTTTTTCTCTCTGCTCTGTGACGGCTCTTTGCAGTAAGACGTGACGACTTCCAGCTATTCAATTATTCTTTATAAAAATATAAACCAAGTTAGAATCCAAACGGTTTTTCCTTTTTTCCCCATAACCTGAATTCCTATAGATATCACTGAATTCTATTGTAATGGATATTGTTATTATAAGAAGCGTTTAAATTAAACTGCATAAATAGTAACAAGCATGTAAGTAGTCAAGCAAAATATATACGTCCGGGATATATTGTTTTGTGGTTTTGTTTTAAGGAACTCCCGATATTTCGGCGCCATGATCACAGGTCATTCACGAGTTGGAACGTAAACACCATGGTAAATATCCCGGACTATATTTTCTATAGCGTGTAACCATGACAGTTTCAAGTTATAAAACAAGCATGGAATTTTTAAATGTAGCTCTTAAACGCTGAATTACCTGTTTCCCCCTCACGCGACCTCAAAAAGATTTACTAAAAATCCCCACGGTAATTTGAATGACAGCTAGGACAGAAATCTAAAGCGTCTCTAATTCAAGTGACGTTTCCATAATTACATTTATAATAATAGAAGACGGGCCGCTGCGACAGAGGCGGGAACATTAGAAGCTATTAAAATTATTTTTACGCCTGTCCTGGAGAAATAAACGGTAAACTGTGAGTCGAGTAGTTAGTCGAGAGATCGTTAAAAATATAGAAGTAAGGGCATGTTATTTTCAAATAAAATTTTAAACTCGAAAATACTACTTTGTCTCCTATAGAAGCCTAAAGTTTCTTGAGTCATCATTATATTTAAAACTAGCTGTGCCCGCGACTCCGTTCGCGTACATTTCGATTTTTACAATTAGGTTTGTATGGGGGCCACGTCTTATCATAACTGGAGCTAGAATTTAAATAGCCTATCCTGTTTCCCAGATGTCTATGTGTTTTTATACCAAATTTCATCAAATTCGGATAATTGGTTTAAGAGTTATGGAGGAACATACATACATACACACTACACACATACAGAAAAACAATATCTCTGAAAACAAACTAACTAACTCCATGACCGACCCTTACAGATTTATTAGTATATAGTATAGATTTATCAAAAAATAATTGTCACGTGGTCTTATCATTAAGATCAAAATATAACTGTCTGGTCGCAATAATAAAAAATTAAATATAACGCAAACATTGCATCTAAGTAGATACTAAAACGAAGTTTTGAAACACAAACCTTAATACAAAAATCTCCTATTAATAGGTAACTAACCCTTACTTACCAGCGTTTTATAGGTTTTTAACTTCTAGACAACTAGGTAGGCATCTTGATAAATTTTGTCACACGTCCATTAAAACGGTCAGAATGATGCACTTAATTTTCTTTTATCTTTTTAAAGGCTTTAAAAGATGTAATGATCCGTGTATGCATTAATTAATATTCATAAGCTTTATCACTAGTGTCATATCTATACGAGAACGTGGTAACCGTGGTCCCATGTAGGACTTAAGGGAAATATGCACCGTGGGCCTAATATGTATGTTATTAATTGTGTTTGAAAGTATTTTGAGAAATATAAACTAATATTTTGACAGTCTTCCATTTCAATGGATTAAATTATTTTGAAAATCTAATCTACTTTCATGAGTTTTAATTTATTTTTCATCCTTTGAAGACGGTAATTAAACTAATAAATCATCTTGACACCAAATACCTACATCGGGCTTAAAACACTTCTACATTATAACGAGTATTGTACCTACTTATAACTTGTTACATATATGTAATACACTATGTGTAATGTGTATTTTTTTAATTACGGTGTGGAAGCGCCTTAAGTAAGTCGGCCAATTAAGTAAAAATGTTTGTTAATTACACTGTCAATATGGCTATTAATTAATGAGAAGAATCGTCTATTTCTGATACTCTGAAAAACAGTCCGTTTCAATTACTGGTCCCGTAGTCCAATAAAGTTACAATCAGTGAGAGAGATCCTTTTCGCAAAGCTACGTGTGGAATCCAAACTCTATCAATTTACTTTGACGAGCGTCAGTAAGTTTACATTCTTGGAAGTTGATGTTTACTACTTGCAACTAACTGCTGACTTATTTAGTTACAATAATACCAACTGAATCCTAACCTACATCGCGGAAATTTCGTTTAAAAGTAGCAATATATTAAAATCTTCATGTATGGTGCTTTTAAGACGTTCTTCTTACATTCATAAAATTTGATTCACCCAGTAACTGCGGACATAACAAGTCAAAGCAGCAAAGCAATCAAGTGGCTGGTGTGTTTCTTATTTATTTATTGGGTAATAGCTATATGTTAGTTGTTTGTCTAATGTCATATATGTAACTCTTTTACTAAATAAAAAAATATTCTATTCTACTGTTTACCACACCACACAACATTTCAGAACATACTTTTTGTGGTATCTAGAATAATAATAGCTACAAACCAATAATAAGTGTACACAACATTCAAATTATTAAGTCTGTGAACAAAAAAGTATAAAATTGTAAAATATGACAGCATTTGCATTTGCGAACATCGGTGTTTGTTCTGTGTCTGGGTGTATTATTAAATATTAAATATATTTAAATTTATTTGTGTATCCACTGTTTATCCTGATTTCCGTAACACAAGTGCTTAAGCTACTTACCACGGGATCAGATCAATGTATGTGATGTTGTGTAATATTTATTTATATTTATTTATTTGCAGAAAGATTTTCACACAGGTATACTGCTATGTTATGATCACTGTTTGTTGTAACATTATCTGCGTACAACTTCACCGTAGAAGCCAGTAAAGCTGCATGTTTGTGTGTCAATTTGCATTTTAGTTAGTTAGTTGCGTGTGTCGGCCATGTAGATGCATAATTCTAACAAGTTTACTGTATGTCCGTAGTATGTTACTTAGATTATTATGTTTCTTATCATTTATTAAGAGTACCTGAGTATTCAGCAATGATATTATCCTGATCCTTATCAATATAATAAGTAGGGTATACCGACAAATAAAGTAAATTGCGACTTTGTCACACTTCCGTTAATAAACGCTGTATAAAATAGGTAGGTAAAGGTACATAGTAAAGAGAGTAAAATATCTAAAATAATGCTACATGCTTGTCATTGTTTGTTTATAAAATAGTTACTTATTTCATGCAATATTGCAAAACGTAAGAACTAACTCAATCCGACATCTACTTACTACCATATTTGAACTTTAGCCATTCGATTAATGTAGTTAAACACTGTAAATTACACCCGAAGGTAGTCACAATTCCCTGTAAACAATGGGCCAATTAACTGTAATTTCAGTGCGTTCAAAATTGCGAACGTTGCCTCGGGGGAAATTTTTCATTGGAATAGAAGCAGACAAAAAAGGCGAGCGACATTAATCAAGCTAGGAGAGAGGGAAACATTAGACAGGTCCCATGATGACGAGGAGAGAGTGGAAACCGCGGAGGGTTATAGATGGCAAGGTTCGGTAATATGACTCTTGGTTCGCCTCGTTTGGGGAAATTAGTTTGCAGACGCACATATTGTCGGTCTGAGCCTCGTGTTATGACTGGCTCCCCAACTGCAGGATGGTTTGTCTTATAAATGGGGAGGCAGTATTACTTTAGAAACAAGATACTAGGAAGTGGAAATAGGTATTCGACTGGAAAAGGTAGATAAGTTTGGTACTATATTATTAAGATTACTGGATAAAATAACAAAAATAAGATTTGCTCTATCTTATTTCACTGTTATTTTAACAAATGTCTTATTAAAAGTAGGTAGTCCATAGGGGTTAAGCTAACCTGTATGTATTTGGTAAAAAAGTGTACAAATTTTGAAAATCTAAATAATTTAAATTTACCTACTTATCACATAGTACCTAAAACTTGAATATAATAATTAATTTAACCAACCAAATAAAAGTATGTTCCTCTATAATTATCAAATATCACAGTTAATGTGTTTTTCATCAACTGTAGTTACCAATGCAAAGAACAAAATAAAAAAAAAACAAAACAATCCAATCAACAACCACTCCCACTCGCTCGCGACGAATTGTGAAAAAATAAATAAAACGGCCTCGGGACAATCTCGTCTAAACACTCGTCGTATTGAAGTGGCGTCAAAAGTGTCCGAATAGGAAGAAAAACGGGGAAAAGTGTAAGAAAACGAGTGTTGTCAGTAAACATAGTATCGTAAGGCAGGACGGACTTAGGGGAAGTAGGTAGTTTTTATGACCTCTCGCCCCTGACTGTTGTATGTCCGGGTGATTTCTTGAGGACGCAGTATAAGGAAAGTTTTGCCATAAACTGCGACTTTACATCAATCTTATTATGGAAACGTTAAAGATGTCGTTTTTGTGTAGGTAGGAAGGTTTGTTCACCGTGTAGGTGTCTCAAGTGAAACGTAGGTATACCTACGTGAAAGTATTTTCAGAAATGTTACTTACTGAAATGCAGTTGAATAGGTACTTAAAAAGGCGATGATTCTAATCCTTTACAGCCCAGGTAGGCACATGATCTGTGAAAGACCCCTGTCATTTTTATAAGAATCTAACTAAATAGGTACTTATCCTACGCATTCACTAAAACAAATTTTCGTTAAAAGCAATAAGGATGTCTAAATTGTAATCTTTTTTTTATCGTAACGCCAACTTTGTCGGTAAATAGTGCAGTTTTTATCAGCAATAAGTATACCTATCTATTTATTTATGTATTTAACTTTGTATAAAAACCTTTAAAACATTAAAAATCGTAATGAATCCTACTGAAAGATTAAGAAATAAGATTTTGCAGAATCAAAAACTTGGTTGAGAATAAAAGTGAAGTCTATATTACGTAGGTACCTAGGTATATATCAATTCGACAATCCATATTTATCGCCTTACCGCGTATATACTATGCAAATAAGAATGCACAGCCGTCTTGAGACGTCTCCCCTTGCCGGGTGCAATTTTACGAGCGAATGCCCCTAGCCCCTGCACGCGAGAACCTTCAAAACAATCCGGAAAGCGAACCGGCCCATTTATTATTGAAAATTCCGAAGAAATCGGTTCAATGCCTCCTTGTAGGACTTACCTACGCTTGCAGGGACTTTCCATGGTGCCTACTTGAGCGATTACTTTGAGGTAATGTGGATTCAATAATTGGAGATGACCCAGTCGTAGGTATTTTAGTGAATAACATAAAATAAATATCACACATCACATAAAGTGTAGGTATGTAGGTGTGACTTACAAATATATAATTATAAATAACACACCAAATGCACATTTGGACGAATAAAAATATTCTAGGTAGGTATTCTATTCTAGATAGATTAAGGGAAAACTCAATCCAAGTTTTGTTAAAGTAAAACAACCATCATGCCATTACGATCTAAGTACACCTATCCTGTTTTACACCTTGCCTGATAGGTATTTTACATAATGAACATCAGTAAGGTAAATGGCTTTATAATCCTCTCCTCCTACGTACCTAAATAATTATAAAGTTTACTTTTTTGGGATCTGTATTGCGTAATAGATTTTTTTAAGATTATGAAAGTTTGATTTTACGCAAGCTTCTATCCGCCGTCATAATGTAGTAGGCGGTAGGTTACAATCCATCTAAGTAAAAAAATACCTTACGAAATCATTTTTTTACATAATCGTGCCCAATGCTCATTCATTATTTAGGTAATGTCATGGTAAAGTTGTCCGATAGGTAGATAAGGACGTATCTACCAAATGTTTGATAAATAGGTACTTCACACAAAATCATTGCCCTTTCCCTGAGTAATAACTAATAACTTACTTATTTTAATAATAAATGCCCATGGTAGTGGAAACCCGAACCGCCGTATATCGGCTCCGAACGTTGCCTAAACGTCCCCATTTATCAAAAGCGGTTTTATGGCTTCTCACCGTGACGAAGATTTATTATCGGCCACCTAATAACGTTTAAAAAACGCCGGCCAATTATGCATCATTTGGAAAGAGCTCATGCATATAAATCAATGTAATCATAGTGCAGGTATATGATAATAACAGGGCTCGGGGCTTGCAAGGCGACATCGGATTCGTTGCAAGCTAGGGTCCATTGAAATTGCAGTTCGAGTGGGAACGTACTGTTTTAATATTCAGCGTGCGATGATAGTGTAGTGGAGTATTGGTTTAGAGGACTTTGGAGATTCAGAGTTTGTTATACGGCGAGCACTAAATTGTCTGTTGAGCCATCCATAGCTTATCTTACAAAGGTACTCATCGGATAGTAGCATTTGTATTTTAGTACAACTCAACTAAGTAGATAGGATAGGACTCACAAACAGGTAATATCAACTCATATGTAAGTAGGTATGTATCTCTATCTTGCAAAATAAAACGAATTAACTGGGTCTGTGTAAAGCACGGGAAGTCGTATTGTGTAGATTAGGAAGTTTTGAGGGTTGCAACAATCTGGCAGTTACATAGAGGACCCAACATTAAATAGAGTCCCCAATTTAACCCTCATGAAAACATTCTACCTTAATAAAGCAGGTAGCATTAAAATTTGCATTCGGGCAACTCCACAGAGACAAAGGATGTAAAAGATGCGACAATGCCCGAAGCAAAACCGTGAAACTGGGTGTATAGCAGTAAGTATAACCCGTCTGCCTTTTCCCACGTGTCGTACTCAATAAAAAACATTTTTAAATCTTACCTAAGAGGAATTAAGGATGAATTTCGTGCAGAATAAACTTCACTATCGCGCCCTCCCAGTGCCCAGGCAGCGGATTTAAAATTCCATTTCCGGGAATTGTGAAAAAGTTTAAATTTGCCCGGAGTTAAATTAATAGCCGTTTAAAGTGACCTAGTCTATAATTTATTATGGATAAAACTTCATGTGATCACCCTTTATACTTAGAAGGCTAGTGGAGGTAATCAAAGAACAGTGAAACAACTCCATATGTACGATTTTATTAGATAGATACGTTTGATTGTGTTTACGTATGATTTTTCACAGATCGCCGCTATGATTATGCACATACAAGAATGTTCGAGGAGCCATATAAAAAGAAGCATAGGAATTTCAATAGGGAAGATGGATTTAAATTATCATCGTCATGGAAGTAAGTGCATACCGTGGAGAGCTGTCTAATGTGATAGACGGATACAGTAAGTGTTGTGTTTCGGACAAATGTGGGTAGCAGTAGGTACAAATGACATTAGTGCTGGTTCGGGGATGGATTTAGAAATTCACAACCGCTACGTTAGACGAAGACAGCGTGGGCGCCAGTTCGCTCGCGATGATTGGTGTAACCCAGTGGAAACGTCGAGCAGTAAATAGCCATGTATTTGCTACTCCTAATGTCACGTGTAGACCCATAAAGACTTATTTAATGAATACATTTATATATACAGCCAAAACAATTAGAAACTAGAAATCCTGCCTCCATTCTTTTTGACAAACTACCTACAGAATATTTGGATCTAAGTGGGTAGGCAGGTGATGGTACTTCAATGTAAATTTCTAATAGTACCTACCTAGATTCGTTTTTAACTTTTGATTGGTAAGCTCTGTATACTACCTACACAGTACAAACTATCAACTAATTTTGCTGTGTTTAAAAAAAAAGCTCTGAATCCTACACAGCCTATATGGTAGGTACTTAAATATAAGCTGACTTATCATTTTTTTAAATAACATTATTTTAAGTATCCGTATAGTAATAACTAAATTGATAGGTAATTAACTCGTTAAAATAGTGGAGGAGCACCCTCCACACACATCTAAACAGCGCTCCCTAGCGACCATTTATGGAAACATAAAGTAGACTCGAGAGCTTTGCCAGTACCAAATCACTGCGTGGAATAGAAATACAGCGGATTCTTTACAGATGGAGCTTTAACAAAAATAATGTGTTAAGTGTGTAAGTTGTCAAACTAATGTGTAGTATGCATTCTGCATACTATACCAGAGCCGCTCTAAGTTGACTGTTTTGACACATGTCAGACTGACTGCCCTAGTGAGGGACAACGGTGAAATTGCAGAAGTATATAAGTAACAGTTATTTCCACTTTTTAACCAAGCAAGGTCTATTTATAACAATTTTTTATTAAAAACATTTATTCACATTCAGAAGATTGAATTGAAGTTTCTCATTTAAAAATATATTTATTTTTAATATACAATACTTATTAAATCCTTCATCCTATTTTAAAAAAATACCTGGTGAGTATTACCCACTACGTCACTATGAAAACGTGTCAAACGGCGTAACCTTGTTAAAGCGTAATACAGAGTGGAAATTTTAAATTTTCTTTTTATAATTCAATTATTTTAGGTAATAAAAGACAAATAATTAGATAATTAGGTGCATTTGACATTTTGAAATAACGTCTTTTTTTTTAAGTTTTTCTTTATGATTCGCTAAATATGTTCCTCTTAAAAAGGATAAATGCAAAATATAAAATGAAAAGTGTCAAATCTGTCATCTAAGAGCGGCTCCGGTATAAATTGACAATTAACTCGTTAAAATAGTTGAGGAGCACCCTCCACACACATCTAAACAGCGCTCCCTAGCGACCATTTATGGAAACGTAAAGTAGGCTCGAGAGCTTTGCCAGTACCAAATCACTGCGTGGAATAGAAATACAGCGGGTTCTTTACAGATGGAGCTTTAACACAAAAAATAATGTGTTAAGTACGCAAGTTGTAAAACTAATGTGTAGTATGTATTCTGCATACTATAATAATGTATTAAACATCCTGTTTGCGTTTGTCATCATCTGTCTCTCCTTACCTACAAATCGCCTTTAATATGATTAAAGATAAAATATTATTTTGGGTTAAGACGTGGAGTTCAGATGTTAAAATAAGAAAAAACTTCTGTACGTTTTTCAAATATTTACTACTTAATGCCAAATCAATCTTAAACACACATCAAAACAGACATAATATGCACAATCTCACTTAAACTTAAAAGTATTTTCTAAATTTTTTTTTGTTTTTGGAAAACAAATTTTGTAAGAATCCGTTATATTTTTTTATTATATATAATACTTTAATTGAAAAATAATTAAAATATAAGTATGTACACAGTTTATTTAAGGCACTTGAATAGTGAATTGCCGTAATGTAAGTTTAATAAGTACAAATTAATTATTAAAAAACAATGACATGAATAAGCTTGTCTGCTGATGGCACTAACCATGTTTCAAGAAATACATTATTAATGAAACACAATACGATATAACTAGTTACAAGCAGACTGTTACATTTAGTTTGTACATTATTACTTCCATCACAATGTGGATAAAAACGTTAAAAATTATTCTCAACTGTTCTTATTGTTTTGTTATGGCATATGCATTTTATCTTTAAATGCGTAATTTTGTATAAAATGTGTTATTTGTACAAATTATTCAAGAAATATTTATTGAACACAAAGCAAACGAAAAAAGGTATATATGTTACCAACAATGATTTCAATCGTAAAAATAAACAAATTTCCGATATTTTTTCTCAAAATAACAATATTTTGTGCAATAACTATACCTAATGAGTGCAAAAGCAGCCACATTAAGAATGAGAATTCTTTTGGCGAAATATCAGTTGAATCAGTTTTTACTGATGTAAAAGTGCCAATTATGAAAGAAAAAATTTAACTTATTAAAAAAAAAAGTATGGTTTAATTGTTAACACGCACTGTAGGTCATAATTTCACGCTCGTTTCTTACATGATTCGCAAGAGACCAAAATTTAAGTACTTATAAACGATATAATCATGGACGGAGTGTTAACAACTTCGATAAAGTAGTAATATTGATAATTGCCATTACTTAGGTATTATTAATACATACAAATTAAAAAAGGGCGTGAAATAGTTTGACAGAGATTAGTAATGTAAATTGGAAATCCAAAATATGTATCTTCAATAAATAAAGGGCAAATTATGTAAATTTAGAAACGTTGTAATTTATTTATATAAGGTTTAGAAGGAAGCACCTAAATGCATAGCCTGAGTGTATTACCTACATAAAAATTTAATTAAATACTAACCCCTAAATTATTTTTAACTTCATAGAACATGTACATTACATAATAATAAACCAAATATAATATTTTCACTCAAGAATAACATCTGTGATAATATTTCATTATTGTATTAATCTCAACATCAGATCTCTATTAAACTTGTAAAAACCTCAAAACGCTTTACATTGAGATTTTAAATTAATATATTTCATTTAGATATAACCTCTCTATTGCACTTAACTTATCGAAGTTAATGTATATTGCTTTAAAATAAATCATGTAAGCTATATAACACTTACAATGTATTTAATTGCCCAAGTTACATTATTGATCATGAGAGCAGAAACATTTTTGAGTTTGAACATTTGTGTAAATTCGAGATTATTTTCAAAACGAAATTCAATCAAACTGATTTTTGAGTAACGATGTATATGAGATTTGACAAATCCGGAGATTCTTCTGGAGATTGTAACGAAGGCACTTAATATATCTATTTTTAATAATATGCATCCAAAACTACGCTAATGAATATACTTGGACATCATTATTTGTCCACTAAAACTTCCTTTCCAAAACTGGTGTCTAAAATTAACATTTAGCAAAGTTAACAATAATTTAATATCCTCTAACTCATAACTACCATTAATAAGCATTTAACAATTTATATAGAACCAAGACGGTGCGATTGTACATTATTAAGGCACTTAGATGCACATAGATCTATTTGATTTACTTATAAATATTAAGCACTAATATAAAATACAATGTTTTTAAACATAATATATCTCTTATATAATACTCTTTTTATGTTTCATACACCCACCAACCGATTTATATATGAATTTTGCAAGGAAGACATCAAATTTATTTTGAAATATAGCTCTCAAAAATATATTAAATTAGTCTTTGGTTTAAAAGATATAATAATTTATTGCCAAAATAATGGGTGGTCAGCGCGTGTATGAAAATAAAACAACCTCCAATATCAGTCCAATCTGAGATATTTTTGGGAACAGTACCTGAACGGTAAACATCATCAGACATACTTACTTGATGACATCACGTCAATGCCGCCATCTTGTTTCCTTTGCCTCGTGATACATCAAATTGTTGTGATGATGTTATTCTTCCCATAAGTCGTGATGACTTACGAAATCGATTTATGTAAATTGCTAAAAATTACATATTGAACTTAAGAGGCTTCTTAGAACTTTGATAATAGTATAAACATAAATAATTCTCCAGATCATTGTAAATAATGTTGAATATTCATGTTTGTGATTTTCACATGTAATTCTAGAAAATACTTTGATAGATTTCATAAAGTACAAAATATAAATGACGGCGTTAAATATGATTTAAAAAAAACTTGTTATCTATGCCTGCCACTTTCTAGTAATAAAAAAAAACGCTGGACATCAAGTCACACATTTAACACCGCGTGAGGTTCGGGTATCCTAACAACACTCGTGCTAACAACAACACGTTCAAGCGACAACAGAAATACAATAAGTTACAAATAGTAAATATAGTCGATGGCGTGTGCCATATCAAAAAAAAAGAAATATATATAATTGTTAATAAAGTTCATCATGTTATAAACATAACAGGCATATAAATGTTAATAGTTAGACTATTATAATACATAGTATGTGTTAACGTGAAAGGCCCAACAACTATAGCTACATGTGGTCGATGTTCCGATGAGAATGTTACGGCGAGTGGGGCCGGGCGGGGCGGCCGGCCGCTTCTCCTGTTAATTCCTCAGCGCACTCACCTAGCCGGGTTAACGAGAAGAGAGAAAAACAGAATGTTAGTATCGATCGAAATGTCATGGTCCGGACACACGAGCGGCACAACCGTGTCGGGTAACTCTCTTGTTGGCTGCCGGGATATTCATACACGCGTCTGTACTCTACCTAATGCAGGGACAAGTCGGAGAGCGGATTGGGACAAAAACAATTGAATGTACTATGTTCTTACTACAGAAAGTCCGATTTCAGCGGAGATTTAAAAGGTATCTTGTCTACCTTCTATAACTATTTGAAACAATGCCTGAAGCAGAATGTTTTAACACACAAAATATTATTATTTATGTGAACCAAATTATAGTCACAAGATTTTCTGGTTAAACACACAAATTTAATTTGTACTAAATTTTCTTTGGTTACAATTAAGACATCGTCTATGAATATCAACAAATACAATGAAATTGGATAGTTAGATATTTCATGTACTGGGTCTGCTTTGGAGGAATTATTAAAACGGACACTAGACAAATTGAGTACATGAACTGTCGTATAATTGGGGGACCGGCATGCAGCTATTCAACAAAAGCTTTAACCGAACACGTATTGATATGACTGGTGTGCGGAAATTAACATAATAACAGAGATTCTGATAAAACAAGTATTAAGGGGAGGCTATCAGGCATTCGCGCCGCGGTCTCACGTCAAATGGCCCGGTTAATTTATTATTATACGGGTACTTACTTCATTAGTTTACGCAGTTAATGGTTGAAAAATGTTAAAATAATTTAGTATGATAATGATAATCTACAATATAGGATTAAATGCCCAATAGTTCCCATACGAACAATGCTCGACACATTATATATCTAAAGATGCATCGAACATTGCTCAACAAACAAGCATAATAAATTTTATCACTTATGTATAACCATAGCACCCAAATGCAAGTATGTAAGTTATTCAACACATCGCTGCTGTGAATTTCGATAATCGCAATATAATAGCATTCTCATAGATTGTTAATAGTCTGTGATAACATAATTCAATGTCATTACATATTTGCATGTTAGTGACTCATATAATATAAATACATAGTTACGAATAATCTGCAAGTTGTGACAATAGCAGTTATGATAGTGCACTTAATAATTATTATTATGTCAACAAACGGGAACTTGGCCTTGTGGAGTTGCATGTTAGTCGTGTGAGGCTACAATTGATCATGACTGACGTCATCAACTTTATCTACTTATTGCTTAAAACATTTATTTAAACTATACTTTATCGCGCACCTAACACAGCTAAAAGAAAACGCTCGTTTAAAATTTCAGACAAATTTATTGCATGTATATCTTCTGAAAATGCATTTATTTACAATCAACAATTGAAACAATATCTTTACAAAACATCATCGTTCATATAAACTCAGTTCATAAAATTACGAATAGCATTTTGATCTAAATTATTATTTGAATATAAGAAGCGTGAGAATACGTAGTCGGCGCTGGCCGTCTTAAATCCACAAGGACACAAGTGCAATTATCTTAACAAATACACTTTCAAATAAGAAAGTCAATATAATATACCTAAGGCAAAAATAGAAACAACTAGTTTAAAAAATTTCATATAAAAATCTTATATTGACTAAGAAAAAAGTTGTGATGATTACGAAAATGTGAAGTCAAAGGAAGGGGCATTTTGTTTAATACTGGGTTGATGGCACGAATTCTGAAAATGCTTTATCCTTTGACTAATACTGAGAGAGACTGGAAAGAAGGATCTCACAACCCCATTATAGCACCTCCGTGGATTCATTTGGCTGTACTGAACATTAAAATATAATAATAATAAAAGCTATCGATAGACTATTGTGAACTTTCTTAACAAAACACAGTTTCTCAATCCTTCTTCCCACGTAAAATAATTGTTACCCGAAATGAACATAGCTATTCGAAGGCACATGTTGTGATTTATTATCCAAAATGACATAATACCGATAAAGTGGATGTCCAAAATTATATAATAAAGAAAATACTCAGAGCATAATGCATTCATAATAATGTCTCGCATCACAACATGTAACAGATCTAAAAATCTATAAAAAAGAAATATAAAAATCACAGTTTTAAAAATTACGCAGTGTCACTTCAGATCCGGTATGAAGTAGCGATGAATATAATAGGTACATCCTATCATTATACTAACTACTCGAACGTAACTAATAAGTACACAATTAAATAAATAAAAATATAAAGGACACAGAGAGACAGTAAAGCAGAGGCACCCACGCATTCTTGCTGACGAATATGGTTGCTAAAAACATAAAACTGCGTGACTTTGCGAAGCACTGAACTGTCATATTGACTTGACCATAAAAAAATTGTAAAAATTTTAAGATTTGAAGGGTATAAAATGCAAAAACGTCTCTGTCCTATTGTTTACCATGGACAGAAGCGTTTTTGTTATCAAACCCGTTATGAACATACAAAAGTTCAGTGTTTCGTTGGTGGGAGAGACACCAAATCTACGATGCAAGCAAACGTATTCATCATGGCGCATGCGTGCGCGCGCGCTTCTCACCTTGTGAACAAAATGGCGGCGTGAGAGCGTTTCGCGGGATTTAAGGCGCCGGTAAGGCGGTGCGCTGGTAGGGGTGCTCCCTCACTTGCGCGAGACGACCCGCCCTCCGCACGACACCTAGCGGCATATACATATATAAAATCTGCGTCTCAACAGAGTATTAAAACCTCCAATCAACACTGTGCTGTTGAAAATTCACAAATACAATTTTTTCACATGCTTTTTCAAGCTTTAAAAATAGCTATATAAACAAAACCCGGAGTATACTTGATTCTGCCATAAAATGCTGTAAAGAAACTCAACCCCCATAAACTAGAATAGAAAAGCTTAATAATTCTAGACTTAACAAATCGCAATATTTAGTTATCTATCACTGCCAAATACTCGTCAATGTGAACGCAATAATACTATAAAAATGTAATAGAAGCTTATTTTGGCAGTAACACTAACCTCTAATATTATGCTAAAGGCCTACAGATTAACTATTTTATTGCTTTGGACATATAACAAAATAAAACATTTATATATCTCGAGCCAGAGAATGGCCGGCAAAGGTACAGGTAATAATGGCTGGCTTTAATTTCATTTTAAATAAATTGACTACAGTGTTAACTGCGGTTTAATAAACCTACACAATAATATACGGATGTATAATATTTTCATAAAGCTCACTCTTTTCTAACCTAACTAAAAATCTTTTCAAGATAAAAATAATACTTAACCTATGGTATGTTTATAAATATAGTATGGCTAATAAATTAATAAATTACGTCGTAATTGTAACAATAACACGTTTGTTCGATTTCGCTCTGAATGCTATTGTTACAATTCTTAAGCATTTTATAACCGCCTAGAATGTTCCACAGTTTGATCGTTATTTTGTGTGTATTTAAGTCGCATATTAATCTTGTCAGTGTTGTTAAAAGTTAAGAAGAATTATGCTGTTTCTTGTATAAAATCAAATTATTATTTGGTCCCTTTTGCTTGTAATCGCTGAATTTAATGCAGTTCATATCGTAATTCAGAGATTTTTACTGTTAAATATTAAGTTTATCTGTTAATTACAAAAGACGTGATTCACACGAAATTTCGAGAATGTAAGAAAACCACATGCAAAAATGGTAAAATTTCGTAAAATACGGAAAATGCAATGAATTCTCAAATAGTTCTACTTGGGTCCTAATTACACGGATATCGATATACATGATTTATGGAGCATTATTACTATCATGTTAACTTTTTTTAGTTTTCTGAGTCAAAGTGATTTGAAATGCACCAGTTCATAAGTTATTTGTTCCCTTTTTAGTAGTATACTTTAAAAGGGTTCAATTAAATTTTGATATTATTAGGAAAAAAGTATTTTAAATACTCGAAAAGTAGAATTTTTTGGGGTAATGCACTTAAGTCAAACCATTTATATCCGTGTAAATAGAAAGACAAATTAATTGGATCTACAACAAATTGTTAATTAATTAGTTATGTTACAAGCAAGGGTTATCACAAGAACTATAAAATGATGGACTCTATTTTTATCTACGACCATTAAAGGACATTTGTAACGAGATAGTTAATAAATAAATATATAAAAATTCTATGTCTTTGTATACGAAACATCGGTAACTTAATAGTTCTATAATTGGCAGTTTCAGATACAAAACTTAAACAATTTAATTACGACTTACACTGCCATTTATCCTAACACGAGGCAACGGAAATATAAAATTTGCAATAAATATTTGATAAATTATTGTATAAATATGAATCTGCAATAAACTAAATAAATTAGCAATATATCTTTGATTGTGCAAAACAAAATATAATTTGTATGAAACTGTACAAAATAAAAAGAGAAAAACATGTTATAAAAAAAAATAAGACAATAACATTGTAGGTACAAAATGTTGAGTCACTAAGCTAATCGTACTTAACATAATAATCTTATTCTACGATTGATCATGGCTTTTATTATGACTGTAAGGGTCGTCCAGTGAGTTATGAAGCGTATAGTGTCATATATCAAGGACGGTAATAATGTTGCGTCGGGCGATAGGTCGGGTGCAGCCTGCCGTATCTTAATGTAGGCTGGTGGGATTCCGGCCATTGTCAAAAACCAGCAAGTAGATATCTCGACGCTGGAAACCCGATCAAAATAATTTATTTCACACACAGTACAGTAGTGCAATACACCATTTGTTACTGAGCGGTTCATTAGTCGGTTAGTACTACGGTCGCGGTCTCGACTAATCTGTTATACCTTCTTCGTTACATGTTGAGAATAACAGCAAACTCTTCAACCAATGTCTTATTTTGTTTAATATATCATTCTACCCTTGACATACCTATTAAAGTTGACAAAGATAAAAGAGACTTTCTACCAAATAAGACATCGATTCGAGTATATACTGCTAGTGGCTACCCTAATAAAATCTATATCCTATGTGTTGTTTTGTAAAGTGAAGCCAAAGTTAAGGCAAGACTAGGTAAGCTTGAAACGATTCGAAAAAGCATGCAACGAATAACACAGGTAAAAAAATAAATAAAATTCACTTTGAACACTTTGATCGACATGCGGTTATCTGTTTAAAAGATGCACGGGACATCGATAAATATTTGAAAAAAATCTCTACGTGTAAATACTTTTTTGTCTAATATCTTACGCTCTACGATCATGACTGATTATTACAATTGAGTCTATCGGACGATTTTAGGTAATAACCCGATACCGTGGATTTAGTTAGTACGTATTTTGAGTGGCGATGTTTGATAACTCCTCTGGATGTGAATTTTCATAATTTGCAGTATTTTGTAGACAGTCTATGTTCGACTGTGCCATCAATAAAAGTCTATGGTGTTGGTAAACTTTTGAAGAATAAGACGCCCAGGGATCATAATTTAAATACACGACTCAAACGTACTGAAAAAGATGATGATGTATTAAAATGTGAAGAAATTTCATTGAAATTTCATCTCATATGTTCATTGTTCCTTATAGGTTTTGCTTGCCTGCAATGTCAAAATCAAAATAAAAAAATTATGACTTTATGTAATTCAAATACCATGCTAAATTTTATGCGTTGTTGTGACATTACTTAAAATCAAGGTTAGAAATTATCGCCAATTTCATTGTATTCCCTTGAAATTCAGTTGTTTCTAGTAATAGTTATAGAGTGACACATGCAGGTACGTAATGTCTAGTAATTGCAATGAATAAGAACCTTCCGAATGCCCTTATCATGAGGTTTTATTATTGAAACGAACTGAAACTAATGTCTCCTAAATTATTGCGATATGCAATAATAGATTTACCAGCAGTATTGACTCTTTACTACAATTAGGATCCCTGGATGTCGAGGCATAAATTCTGACTATGTTGTAACACGTGGAGATATAAAGTACCCAGCAGCATCTATCTAAGAATGCTTCGGTTTCAGAAAGCATCTCTAAAATTTACTGTAGCTCTATATAAAAGCAAGTCGTTCGCTGCAGCGGATATGTTTACGCAACTTAATGTATTTTTAGCGATGAAACTCGAAGCGACCGAAACGAACGGAGCTTTTGAATATCTTTCATTTTACTACATTCTGTAAAAATGTGTTTAATATCTATTATTATGATTTTTTTTGCAAACCTACAACAAAACACTAATTTATATTATGCACTACTTGTGGTATATTGCGTTATATTATGCGACAACTGTACAAATTCATAAGAATTTCAAAAAGTCCATATTTTTTTCCCGAACTAACTACGATGATGGCTTGCAGTAGCCTTGTTATCAGCACTGGACTTGTGGGGGAGCGGATGGCTCTCGCCCCTAACAAAAAATCAAGAGTATTTCCACGATTACAGGGGGCAAACGCGATCGGGGAGGGCTCTTTCAGGTAGGTACTTTATATCCAGCGTGCAAGGCGTTATCAAACCTCGTTAGTGAGATCAACGAGCGAACAACCCACCCGTATGGTCAGCGGCGGCGTACTCCGCCGTCAGGAGCGGATTGCCGGCGGTGAGAGCGGCGTAGTTCGCGTAGTCGGCGTACGGGGACGCGTAGATGAGTTGGTGCGCGGGTTCGCCTGGGGAGAGCAGGCCGGCGGAGGAGGTCCCGTTGAGGAGGCCGGCTTGCGTGGGCGGCGCGGACATTCTCGGGGACAGTATGAGCGGGGCTCCTAGCGGGGCGGGCGTGCGCAAGGCGACCCCACCCGCGCCGGGCGCTAGCAGCCGCTGAGTCTCCGCCGCCGCGGCCGCGACACGACGCCACTCCTCGTCAGCTGTGGAGTCACTCATTGTTTCATTGTATGCCACTGGAAAAGAGCAGGTGGTAGCACGCGGGTGATATGGTGTCGGTACTGCTGGCGCCGGCGGCGTCGCTGACGAATCAAAAGTTGCATTAAACTTGATCCACTTGCAAAACTTTCTGTATCCATTCGATTTTGGATGCGTTTTGTGGCGCTACCATGAGATTAAAAGTGACAGACTCGATATCGCCTATGTAGAAAATGTCTATGAAAAAATGTACAGCGCCTCTAGCGGTAACGCTAAGAACTAAAATCGGTAGTATGAAAAAAACAATTCGATAGGATTTTTAAGGTGTGTAAGTTTTCTATAGCTAACTCATGGTAGCGCTACTCTACTGATTTTACAATATTCAATAGAACGCTTTCACGATACACGTGTTATATAGCTTGATCGCTTCGCTACCATAATAGGTGTAACTCAGTCTTAACTTCAGACAATAACTGAGCTATGTATTTACTATACCCAACGACGTTAGAATTCCCAATATATACGTATTCTACATTGCAGATTGAACGACAAATTTATATTTCAAATTAAAATTGAATGAGAAAACTACAATTCATCAATAAATTCAAATTACCCCAAGAATTTACAAGAAAGTTCTTCAAGTGGACAAAAAAACATTGTACAGTTTCCTTTTAAAATTGCATCAAAACATTGAATTTGCGTTATTTACAAATGTTTGCTTCAACCCATCAATTTAACCTTAACTGTACTGAATCATATTTTATAAACTATTATGCAATCGCTCAAAACGTAATGCGACTGAAATTCTTCAGAAAATCATTGAGCATTGCCAGAATAGATGATTCATTTCACATTGTCACTCGATAGACAACGGCAAAAAAGAGTGTGAGTTACCACTCACTACGCCATAAGCCAACAGTTACAGTTAAAGTCAAATCGCGCAAACAGACCCATTTACAAAAAATAAACAATTTCGAAAACCAAATCATTCACCATATAACAAGTTTAACTCAAACGGTCCCTCAAGCCCTCCGATAAGGAACTGGGTGACGTGAAGTCATCCTGTTATTAGTTACCGTAGCATGCGGCAAATCAATTAAGTTAGTCATCTCAAGTCAGGAGATGACTCACGCCCGCAAACAATGGTGTATGTACATAATATGATGATGGTCAGGAAACTAGCACGAGAAATTTGCTTTTAAAAAAAAATTATCCAGAATGTGATGTAATCTTTGAATAGTCCCAGATATAGATTTAGATATAGAGTCTTTCAAGTATTGTAATTCGTTCGGATTGATTGATATTCCAACCATTGTTTAGTTATATCCATTTTAAGATCTACTCGTAATTTCACATTTTTGTTTTTGATTAGTGCACCAACTGAAATACCATTTAGTCCGAACGAATTATAATCTTATTGGTTTGCACCCAGAACATCGTACGGATGTTTCTTGGGATGGACGCTCAAAACTTTCTGAATGCAACCTTATAAAGTTCTATCCACATCTCTTAAAATGCAGACAAAACTTTATCCCCAAATCATATAACCAATTGAGAGCGCAAGCATAGGTAAAACGTTCAGGTCAAGCATAAAAAGTGCGTATGTGCTAATTGAAGTTCATTGAGATAGCACCCCAAAAATTAAAGCGTGTAATGAATGTGACCAAACCAATCAAGGAGTATGATAATCCGAATATTTTCTTTCATACCACGTCACTGATCGTCAGCTGTTCAGGAGAGTATTTTTTTCCACTCAAACAGTACTCTACTCGAAGACGAACACAGTAGTTTCATAGCACAGTAGCGATCGTCAGATGTTTTCGAGAGGATTACATATCCAACTAACGGTCTCCATTGGTTACATCCATGATATACCCGTCCCTAATAGGGTGTTAGAAGTACTTATGATAGTGTTAGTGACAAAACATGAATGCGACCATACTTATGAGGCACTGACCGTTGACGGGCACGACGGCCTTAGCGCTCGAGTCGCGGTAAGTGCCGTTGATGATGGCAAGTTCCATCAGCTGACGCTTCTTCAGTTCATCTTCGCCATCGGCTTGCTGGAACAATACGAGGAATGTTCTACGTTAGACTTGAATAAATGACGAAAAACATAACAGAGTTTAAGAAACTCACTACAGGTTTTTTTAGTGGAACGGAAAGCAGCTTTATTTAATGTTCAGAACTTTAAATGGTATAATATTACATATTATTTTCAGCTTGGCACAATATCTCTATTAGAAAGTCAGTGGTGCGCTCATATTTGATATCGTTTTAGAATTTTTAACGAAAAATTCACAACATTATTTGTGAACAATTTTGACGAACTTAAAAGCTTAGAGTAACTATAGAAAAGACTCAATTTGCAAATTATTGAAAATAATGTCCTTGATGTATCGAATACCTACTTTTATTTTATTTGGTTACGCGTTGTACATTGTGTGACAAATTAGGAAAATTATTTCAGATTATCTACCTAATTTACATTCAAACAATAAAACCACCATTTAACAGCTGTTTCGGAGAATGTACCGGCACAAGGCCAAGTTTGCTTATAGGAGTGATCGCATGCTTGACGAGAAGACAATATATCATAAGAATTTGCTTTGACACAGATATATCATATTGTAAACTAGACATCAGTTTACAGACAGGCAACAATTTGAAAGGTACAGAAGTAAGAAACCCTATAATTGTAACACGGCTTAGGCGTGGCTTGTCTCGCAAATGACAGGATTGGCAACCAATCACCACACCTTATTGAATCTAGTGATGCGTCATTGAACAATTTAATACGTCAGAAGCCTAGATAAATATGATAGACATATCAAAGAGATGAAAATGGTATGCTCTCATCAGATATAACCTTTAAGTTATCGAACGTTATATTTGCTTAGCTTTCATGAAAGTGGCATGAGCAAGATTTAGGGAAGAAATTTGGTAATAATTACAAAAATGGCTATAATATATTAAACTCTAATGAATAGTCAAGTGTTAACATTATAATAAAACATTAAATCATTCTTGTTTAGAGAACGAGTGGGTTGCCAACTTTTAGACCTGCCCATATGGGTAAGTTAAGTAAAATAAGACAAACATTCATAGTTTCCAATGTCCGTAGGTGGCTAATTTAATCTGTGATCAAGAAATATCACAGAAGATAAAGATAGACAGATATATTTGTGTATGCTACTGATCACAGGTTGGTCGCACCGTAGCAAATCTTTTATGATACGACGCACTAAGCTAACTAATAACTAGTTTCACGGTGGAACATTACCGGATCGTGCAATGTATCAACCACATTAGCACTATGAATCGTGTCAACACTACAAGCAATCCTGTTCTTAGAAGAAGTGAAAATATTATATTTCTAACAGAATGGAATATTTAA
Organism: Maruca vitrata; assembly: GCA_039566165.1. NCBI lineage: Eukaryota > Metazoa > Arthropoda > Insecta > Lepidoptera > Crambidae > Maruca > Maruca vitrata. The sequence goes on along the minus strand of CM076923.1, from coordinate 9,275,155 downwards.
TTTAAATTTGATATAATAGAAAACCGATCAGATAAATAAACTCACTCAAGTATGAATTATTATTTATGCCATAACTATGCGTTGAGAAATAAAGCTCATAGTGTTGTAATTAGAAATTCACTTTTTTCTCCAGTAATTAACACATTACCTATGTTCTTTTATGTGTTAAACAATTCTATAAACCGAGTGGGGAAAAACTTGGAAAGATCAAGACAATGGATGCATTGTTTACTCATTACTCTGCTTTCGCGGGGAAAATTTATTGCGTTAATTGTAAACTCTATTAATATCGTTAATGCAATGATAAATAATCAATTTCATATTGTTGATGAGCGATCTCATTAAACAAATACGATTATTAACGGTCAGATATACCAATCACCGGGTATTGAAAACGTTCTTGTTCTACATACAATGAATCTTCAAGGTAGTATCGTTAATTGACATTAATGAATACACAGACCAGACCTACTAACGGTGCACTCAAAATTCGGTAGATGATGTCAGTGAGCCTACCCGAAGTGTTCTCTGTAATATTAAAACAACCAAGACTAAGACGATGAAAATTTAGAGTTCGTAACAATTTACCGGTGGAAATGTTAGATTCATTGATCATCGTTTAATACATATTACTTTTCTAACAGTTACATCAAGATTTTTTATTGTACCTTAATTTAATAAAACAAAGTTTTTTAAATTAAATTAATAAGTATATTGTGGTTTTGACATCACATGTGGATACTAGAGTCCATAAAGAAAATTAATCCATTCATAAGACTTCGCCTCTAATTAATATGAACCAAAATGGGCCATTTCATATAATAACTTTATATTATTGCGTCATATCATATTTTAAGCGAACTGGTAACATATTAACATAAATAAATGAACCGTGATAAATCGAAGTATTAGAAGTGTCTTGAAGGCCTTCATTGCTCTTCAATTGACCGAACAAGAAGTTGTAGAGTTAATTATAAATAGCATAAAACCATTATAAGAAAAAGACGACTAAAGTTGTTTCTTGCAAATTTAAAATTTGGTAAACGACACTATCTTGAGCAATAGCGGCCTCTAAGCTTTTCCGATTGAGCTTCTCAAGCGATTAAACAGCGATGTGCTTTTGTCTTTAGTTACCTGATTCCGTTGGCGTCACTGTTTACACTCCTAGGTAATATGAGTTCACTAAAATAAGACAAACAAAGTTTGATACTTACAGGTACAAGCAAACGCTTGACTTCTTCAACAGCCCTGGCGAGCTTGATCTTGGCGCGGTTATCAGTGTCCTCGACTGTGAGCAACACGTGCAGATCATCGGCCAAATGCTCCCAGTTCGGCTTACCCCTGTTAGCGTCCTCCTGAAATACCGAAGTTATATCATTCGCTTTGGTTGAATCCACAAAAGGACACTCTCGAACACTCTCTACGAGTAATAATAACATTTCCTTTTAAAAAATGAGTTATCAAAGAAAAAAATAACATTAAACAAAACAAAATAGTACGAACTCTTTTGCCAGCAGATAAAATTACATTTCGGGCCAATAAGATTCTTAGTAGAAGTTTTTAAACAAGTATAATTACTTGTACAACAAGTATTATTACATTTCAAAAACCAATCAAGCTATCAATTACAAGTAATTGTATCAAGATAATAACATAAGTCATGAATAAAAATTAATTAACCCTTAAGGTCACACAGAAATGAGATACAATGGACAACATAAATTACGATAGCCACGAATAGTGGCCTAATGCCCTTTGAGTAATCAAGGTTGTAGAATATAACATCAAAATAAATAAGTCTCATGACATCATTATGCACCACAAAAAGAAGCAATGTGAAGAACAAACTACAAAACAAATTAAAAATTTTGTCGAAAGTCAACCTGATTTCAAATCCGTTTTAAGCTGCGTGAAAAAAACATAATTAATATATATTAATAGGTTCAACAAATTTGCGCATAAATTACACACGAAGAGTAAGTCACTGAAAACTATAAGAAAATAATAAAGTTTACCTTTTTCTTGTCCCTCATGGACCCTTTGCCTCTAACCATGATTTTGCATCCTGTTTCCTGTTCTAACTGTTTTGCTGTCATTCCTCTGGGCCCCAAAATCCTTCCCACGAAGTTGAACTGTAATCAAAAGAAAAAGAAACATTTAAATTTTGTTACGTCCTCATTCCGTTGTACTTTCAAGTTTTAATTTCAATCCAGTAATGGATTTTGCATTAAGACAGTTTTGGGTTCTCGTCTCGAATACTGTAACATCAACATGCAAATGTCTCATCCTAATTTAAGCCAGCAACACGTAATAGCATTAGCCGCGAGATTAATTACTCGCATCGCTTCACATAAAACCACGCTTCCTGTGTGCACACACAAGCACATAAAGTTAACCTCAATATCTAAGCCTCAAAGCTTCGGTCAGATGAACGTAGATGAACTGTGAACTAATATCATTCTAACTTCCACCAGCATTCGAGAAACCCTCCAGTTGGCAATCAGCCAACCAACAGTTTCACTCTTTTCCAAAGGGTATTCCAGAGGAACTAAAACATTTGTTAAAATATGCGCAGTAATAAATAATAGGTAAAATGTAGGCTACAAATTCGTCACATGTCATGCTAAATTGTTTTGCGTGACAGCGTGAAAATTGCTTCAAGTTGTTATTACTTGGGACTGAAAGGTTTAGTCGAGCGAAAAGAATGTGACATCAATAGCTAATTGTATATCGACTAAAGATAATACTGGCACGAAGGTCGAGAACCCGAGTATGGTAGAAAATTTCGATAGACACTTGGAACGCATTGTGACAATAATGGGGCCAAACGAGAAATATGAGATGCGGAAATAAGCGGCCCTAACAAGTCTGGGACAGCATTCATTATCCGTTTCGGTCCAGCAATTGCGACGGTGATAGACGACGGATTGTAAATCACTGAGAACAATCGGATCGAGGTTTGGCAAGCCAGCTATCTGATTAAATTGAATTATAACTGCTTGTGTCGTTCGGTTAGAAGCAGATGTGCTACATACAATGTTAGTTTTTCTCGATTTACATTTTACAATCCAATTAACTGGTGATATTTCGAGATCTTGATAAAGTATGTGATTTAAATGCTGATATCTGAAGCACTGTGAATGATTGCCATACTTAATGTCTCCTTAACTAATTAATGTAATTGTTCAGCTGGAGACCAATATATCAGCAAGTATTTACTGAAACGTTAAAAGTTACGTGAGAGCGTTAAAAGTTTTAAAAAAACATTTTGAGGAAGATTATATTTATAGCCTGAAGTTTAAGTAATCACAAGTTCTGAAGACGTATGCAATCATCCGTCGCTGTTTAGCGGTTCGCCGCAAACCAACTCGTTTAGAATGCTTCCTTTGCATCACAATCATTATGCATTTCCTACAGCAATCCTGCGGGTGAACGTTGTCACAGCTCGTAAATCTCGCCCACAAAGCAATACATTTTATCACCTACGTCTCGTATAGACCGCAGCGAATATAATTACGGAATCACACTAAAATTACTCAAGTTTACTTCCAAACGTTACGTAGATTGTTATTATTTTCCCTTTTGCATACCAAAAGCGTTACTTAATATATGCAATAAAAATAGAGCTTACTGCTCTTTCCATTGTTTTCAGTAACATTTAAGTTGATATTGTCATGTTTTTCAGTTAGAACTTTCAAACAAAATTTTGTGCGGATAACTAAAGCCGACATTTAAATTTTCTTGCGCTATAGATGAATTATTCTGTCTGTCGCGTGCAATATATGTCACAGCTCCAAGATTACTTTGAATTCTTTTATTATTGTTACAGGGAGCTAAAAGAAGCGTCGTGCGATGGCACTCTTGTGAAAAAGACGATTTTTTTTTCTTTATTTCTGGGCCGTATTGTTTTCGACCGGATGGTCCACGGGACATGTTGAAACAGCGACGCGCTAGTTGGCCGTATGCCCGTATCCACCTCATTGCATTTCCCCTGTACGCAATATTCGAGGAGAACTTTAAATTGACGAAAATAAACATGCGAGAATAGTCACGAGCGATTCAACTTCACACGTTGACTTTATAGCTTTGGATATAGCAAAATGAACTATGTATTTCTTTATAACTAGCTAGTTGGCGACCACAGATAAAATAAACTTGAGAACTTGCTAATCTCAATTAAAGCTACCACAATTCGTTATTAATAGTCGCGTCTCTTGCATGTACAACTGTCTAAGAAATAAACAGTTAAACAGTCGTAACCGGAAACATCTTTAATCAGATGTTTTAGCAAAATAGTAAAGTTGGCAGGTGTACCGGTATAATGTATTCGAAGCCTACGTAATATTGATTTAAAATAACGATATAGTAGAAAGTCGGGCGCAGCGACACTTTTGGATCCGGTCGGCAAACTAACCTGTGGGTTTAAAAGTTTCTCTGTTACTTTATCATTGAAAATTCTGTTGATGGATCCCTCCTTCTTAATAACAGGTTTTTAAGACGGACGCCTACTTACTGTATGAAAGGGCACATCAACAGCAGATATACGTACAAGTACTACCTCCAAAATCCAGTAAATGCCAAAATTTAAACGTAATGAACTTAAATTTTTAATAAACCTTTTTAAAGAGGACAGTGTTGTTTTTATTTGATTAAAGAAATGAATTTGAGCTTTATTACATTTATACTTAAAGGTTATATTATGTGTACGTAGTACAGCTTGCATCTAAGCCATGCCGTGATGTCTTAGTCTTCTTTGAAGTTGTAGACCGTATAATAACGTGCTTTCTTATCTCAACACAAGCTTTTGATCTAATTGATGAAGTTCATTAAACCGGTCTGTGGGCTTAGCCATAATGCACAGAGCAACATTGTAGTAAATGATTTTTAGCAGTGTACTTGTTGTTTCGTAACATTAAGTGCTTTAATGGAAAACAAACATTACCTGCTAATAATAGAAGTAACTATAATTAGTAAACAATATTGATGTCGTATCATATTAAAAATTCAATTTTATAATTCAATCTAACATATTAATTTTACTGAGATTATGCATGAGATTTATGCATTCCTACAAAGATCATCTGCATGGAAAAGAATTCATAGAAAATTGCATCATTAATTTATCTACACAAACTCGAAAGTAAACGCTATGAGATATTAAAATCATCATCATCATTCATCATTCTCCTGCCCTTGTCCCACGCTAAGTGGGGTCGGCGCAACATGTGTATTTCTTCCACTCGGGCCTATCATTCGTCATCTCTGTGTCTACTCCTTTCACTCTCATATCATCTCTCACGCAATCCATCCATGTCTTCTTCGGCCTGCCTCTACCGTTACGTCCATTGACATTCATACTCATCACTCTTCTAGTTACATGGCTTTCTTCCCTCCTCATAACATGCCCGTACCAAGCTAACCTTGCACTTCTCACCTTTTCTAAAATTGGTGCAACTTTCAGACTTCCCCTTATATATTCATTCCTAATCCTATCCAACCTTGTTACTCCACACATCCATCTCAACATACGCATCTCATTTGCATGCACCTTCCTCTCTTCGTCTTTTCATTGCCCAGCACAAATCCATACATCGCGACAGGTCTGATGACCGTTTTGTAAATTTTCCCTTTAAGTTTGAGGGGCATTTGTGGGTCACAAGTTGTTCCCGAGACCTGTCGCCACTTCATCCATCCAGCATTCATTCTATTCTTAACGTCTCGATCAATATTGCCGTCGTTTTGGAAAAGTGAGCCTAAGTACTTAAAGTCGGAGCAGACCGGTAGGGTTACACCATCTAAGGCAATTGGAGAAAAACTGGAAGAGTCGCCAAAGCCGCAAAACAGATGTTCTGTTTTGGTGCGACTTATTTTCAAGCCAACTCTCTCCAATTTTTCTTGCCATTTTCCCAGTCTGCTTTGCACCTCAGCTGCATCTTCTCCGACCAGAAAACTTCGTCGGCAAACAGCATGCACCAGGGTGCCTCCTCCTGTATGTCTGATGTTAAAACATCCATTACCAGGAGGAACAGGAAAGGGCTTAAAGCCGATCCCTGGTGCAAACCAACAGCCACATTGAACTCGTCTGTAACGCCGGCTTCGGATCGGACGTTCGTGCGCGCTCCTTCATACATCCCTTGCACCAACCTTACATACTTCCCAGGCACGCCTTTCTTATGCAAAACCCACCACAAGACTTTTCTGGGGACACGGTCGTACGCTTTTTCGAGGTCAATAAAAACCAGAGATATTAAAATCATTTAGACAAATTTAATAGAAGCTCTCCGTTTCAAAAGCAGGACAGGATGAGTTCTAATAGCTACAATTCCTTGTAAACAATCAAAACAACTTCGATCTGGGAAACGCCTTGAGCGCATCTAATCGATAAACATTGACCAATCGCATTCCCCCCAAGGGCTGCACAAGAAACCCGTACAAACGATACAATCTATCAAACCGTTTGTTCTTATAAGATGCATAATTAATGCAATCTACACTATATTAACGTGAACGATTATTAACATTTATGTTCGTACAGTTAGTCCAAGAAAACACTCCGCTTACAACCAATGAAACTGCAGGACATAATAAATAATGCAAATAGTATTGTAACGTGATCCAAGTTACGGAATGGTAATTCTATAATGGCAACATATTTCAATAAAACATATTTCAATAGAAATCACGAATAGGTACTAGTAATAAATACACAAATAAACAAGCATGTTCTAGCTCTCGGAAAAAATATCTATTTTATACATATTTCAAGGTTTAATACTATTAAAAGTAGAACATGACCCAGGTCTGAAGGGTACTAAACTTAACGGCTAAAAGAGTAACTACGAAATTAAAACGATTTAAAGAAACTTAGTGGCCAAGTTACTTAAATAGAAATCTTTAGGCAAGGAAATTTAAATGATGTGAAATAATGGTATTTTCTTTACAAGTCTAACGTTTCTCCGTAATATCTGGAAATTGCATAGAACGAGAAATAATCGAAGCGTGCAGGCGACGACAGTTCGACCTGCACTCCAATTTCTATTTTCCATAACATTGTTACGGTAATAGATAGTTTACTCACGTAGCTCACTACAGCCCGGATATATCTAGGTTAAATTATCGTGACATTGCCCCCTAATACACAATAGTATTTACGCTGAGTATATTGTGCAGTTCTGTTGGTAATTGGTAGTGGTTTCGTGCCGTAATCATAGTGCTGTGGACACGGCAAGCCTACGTACACTACGTAGTTAGTTGACAGTCAGTCAGTAGTCTGAAAAAGGATCTACTTAGGCTACGTAAACAGCTCTATTTATTTGTTTGGTTTTCTCGAATTTATTAACTTTAATGATGCTGAAGCTCAATTTGTATCTTATTTCACAGGACATTATATGACTACATCAGTTATGTTTTAAATTAGGCTACAGGTAAAGGACCGATGCAGAACATGATGGTGATTATCGACATATAATATTAATTTTATACAAGAACATTACACAATACACTGTAAATGTTAGTTCAGTCATATTCTTAACCTAAATATATTAAAATTATAATGAGTTCGGCAATAAATTCAAATCAGAAAAAACATTAGAACAAATATTTTTATGAGATAGTCATAATAAATTTCGACTAATTGGTTGAGATAAAAGAATCTAGGCTAGATACCTACCTACTATATCACTAATATATCAATATTTTTTAAAACATTACTAATAAATCTGTTAAAAGAAACTAGGTTACTAACATAGGTATGCTATGCTATGATATTAAACTTAAATTTAAAGAAAATACGAGTACCACAAGTACAAACAACTGTTCTTACTATACACACTTCAAAATCATCACCCGACCCCCGACTTATTACACAAAACAATACCGCACAAACATAGTAGGTAAGCGGTGAACTATTGACCGTCGTGATTGGCCGTCATTACACACCGGATGACGGCAGGTGGGTGGGTATTACGAATCTCATATTGCGATTGATTGATAGTTTAATTCAAGCATAATTGTCGTACAGCGATTGGTCACGACGCGGCAACCGCCGAAGGGGCTGTACGAGCACACGAACACTATTTATGCACTTAAACGGTACTAATTTTATGTGACAATATCTGATCGACCATAATTGTGCGATTTAAGATGTAACCCAACTGGATTAGCCTTATACAGAGACCGCTGCGCAATTGTAAATAAAAGCTTTTCTGATATCGAGTGAATGGACTAGACCAGACCAGATTAGGATTTCTGATACTAAGAAAGTCTTTCTTGAAATAGGTATTTTTTTAAATTATAAATGTGACGAAGATAGGATGTAGAAAACAACACAAACTACTGACCGTATAGACCGACCGACCGTCGAGGTACAAACTCGAAACTAATTTAAAAAAAATAAATTGAATATCAGGTTCTTCTTCTAAGGCAATAGGTTCCTCTTACTCGTTCAGGTCTCTCTAAACCAAAGATAAAATAATCTAGTAGTAAACTAAAAGATTTAGAATAGGTTCATGAAATGCGTATAATTTATGCAAATACGTAACATAATCTCAAATAGAATCGACAAACAAACTACCGATTCGTTGTTGTTAGACCGTACCAATGTCCATAATACAATAACAATAGGAGAACATTTGTAGCTATACACCAATAATGATCAGAGATAAGCCGATCAATATTAATCACAGAGGCGGAATACGGGGTTATTCATAATCCATAGTATTTCTTGTTATTCGATCTTCAAAGTATCGATTGTATATCTACGGATACATAATTGTGTTTAATGAATCCACAAAGTATTTAATTCTGGAATTATTCACAAAGTTCTAAACGGGTATGCATTTATAATGAGGGGACATTTCGAGTAGATTCGTAGGTACAACTTGATATATTGAAATAAGTTTGTTCGTGGAAACCTCGTCATTACGCATGATTAATAATAATGGCCGATGACTTTAGGGCATTCTAGGTACCCCAGTCAAGTCTTGAGAAAAGCGCTGTGGGTCGTGATCTAGGTATAAAACATAGACTAATGTCATGACACACTGACCACACTTTTACTTATTCGTTCTGGTCAATTATTTTTACCCTAAAGCATTAATGTTTCATTGAGTATACGTGTACTAGACCGTGGCGAGTCTAGATTGCAAGAAATGCACAAAAAACACGCAAAAGCTAAACCATTCAACTAGTGTAAACTAGGAATAGATAAGGTAAAATACGCGCTAAGGAATTCCTTTATTTAATAATACAATTTAAACACTTAGTTCCTAACCAATTGCATTATACATGCAATGCAATTAAAAATAATAATAATAATTGTAAGAATTGAAATTAAAAAGGTTTCATAACTAACGAATAAATTGAAAACTGTACGTACGTAATATTGTCACTGAAGAATGCATAAAATGGTCGATAATTTATCTCAATAAACAATTCCAACGACTAATTACCCACGCCTTATTCACTATACCTATCCACATTTCATTAAGATGACTCATTGCACCTCAAAATCGTGCTTACAACTCGTTGTGAAACGAAGTCACCGAAGGTCCGAATGTCAAGCGGGTGTACAGTTATTTTCCAATTTTTAAGTTCAAAATATCTCTGCTGTAGCGTTGCAAGTCGGTGCATTCAGAAACAGAGGAGCAAGCGACCCGAGACCCGTAGGTCGGGGGGCAACGGAGCGCGACCAATCCGATCGACCCCATTACCGCTGGCACAATGAGATAAGTAACAGTGAAGCATTTCCCCTCCGACATTGAGATTACATACCGTAACGTGTGCCAGCGCGTGCCGTATGTCAGTGAGCGCAATAAAGAGTGATGGGCGATGTCGCCGCCCTGAACACAATTGTGTCTGATGTTAAACACTCGTAATATTAACAATGAGATGTATTTTGAATGGTTTCTTAGTTGTACAAGAAACATGTCTTGAAGCAAGATGCATCAAGTCCAACTTTAATAACATGTTTTCTCAAAAGCTACAAAGATTGATTGTTTAGTTTAGCAGCAGCCACATTTCGTGACTGCTTACAATCTTAGATTATGGCCCAACTTCTGATCTTTGTTGCGTCATGCATTGAAAGATGCATTGTTTGAGAGGTCAGATGCAAGACTATTTAGTTTACTGTCATCCTTTGCACTGTGGTAGTCCCGCGAGTCCCAATGCGGCATTATCACTGATGCACCTTAAATTAACTAGCTGATGTTACTAGAGAGGAATGTTCTATCTCGACTACTGTAAGCTGAATGGTACCATTCAGATTAGCATTTATTATTAGATACAGAAAATATCTTCAAAGTTCCGTCTGTACTAGACAATTTTATACATTGAAGAACAAGGTTTGATAGTGCGATAAAATACAGTTTATCTCGTTAGATGCTAAGAATACCTACACTAATAATTATGAGGAAGTGCAATTCTAGATTTTATCTTACACGTTATCTTTTATATACTCGTATTACGTCTACAATGCGCACAGGAAACACTCTATATCTAAACGATTGAAATGGTGGGATAGGCATTTCAAAATTGATATATTTAAATAGAAATCTATACTAATATTATAAAGAGGAAAGATTTGTATTTTTGTATTTTTATATTTTTGTATGTTTGTAATGAATAAACTCAAAAACTACTGGACCGATTGCAATAATTTTTTCACCATTAGAAAGCTGCATTATTCAGAAGTAACATAGGCTATATTATATTTTAAAAAAATTAGGGATCCTTACTAAAACTCCAATAATGTAACCCAAGGTGTAAAAAATAGACCTGAAAAATTCCTTACGACGCCTGCGCTGCGAAAATTATTAAAGATAGAACAAAACCATTTACTAAGACTTTGCAGAACTCATCATTATCTACAAAAAGTGTCGCGACAGCATATGTCTAAATATTATAGTTATGTCACAGCAAGCGGTTTTTATCGTCAAATTTATTCCGCCGCTAGAAAGGGCTCTTCATTAGTACCTTGATATTAATCCTTAAAAAAATAAGTTACTCTATATTCAAGACGGCTTAAATACCTTTTTTATAACTTTTTGAATTATTCAATTCGGAGATTTAATTCGGAAGATATCACGAGTTTAAAAATGCAAGTTTTTAGAAAAAGTCGCGTGGTTGCGCCCACGCACGCTCGAGATTTTACCAGCATGCGATGTAGGCACCATGTAAGCGTCACTGGTGCTCGCTTGAGTCAATTTAATATGTAATATAATAATATAATATAATGCTATAAAGAGAAAAGTTTGAATTCTTGTTTGTATTGTTTGTTTCGCTGAAATTAAACATGTACCGATTTGCCAAAAAATTGCGTTTATTGAATCCGTAAGAAAGCATTCACATCTATCACTACTGAGTGTCATAGGCTTTATTAGATTTACCAAAAATAGATTTCTCTTACGGGGTTAAAATTTAGATATTACATAGTTAGATAGAGATTCCCACCAAGCTGAAAATCGGTAAGATTGCTAGTGTTTCAATAAAAACATGAATACAGCGTTTTCTTTCTAACGTTTAATTTGATTACTCATACTGGTTACACATAAAGCTATTTACATGTGGTCTTATATTTGGCACGAGCACAATTTTCAGATTTCGAATTTATATTTATGCGGGGAACATTGAGCTAATTTGGAAATATAAATAGATGTATATGTAGTAAAAAAAATACAAATGCCGAAGTCTATATTTTCTTTATAAGCGATACAGATGACACTTTTATAGCGTTGCTGTGAGATAAATGCTCCTAGTTTCGGTTTCCGGGATAGAAAAAATGTGTCGTTCGGCTCTAGTTTGGCATCGGAACAATAAATATTTTCTCTTTCACAGTTTGATCGTCAAATGTATTCCGATGCTGGATCAACGGACGCTGTTTTGTGAAATTGTAATGAAATTAGGGTTCATTGAATTCACCTATTTGTCCGGGTTTGTATAGGTTAAATGGAGCGGAAATGTGTGGCACACCTACACACGTTTACTGCACAAGTTATAGCTTACGGCGTGTCATAAGAAAAGTACATTAAATACAATGTAACGACGGCGAAGATAAACAAGAGGATGCGCCCACGCACGCTCGAGATTTTACAAAATTTAAAAAGTAACGGATTGGTGCCCGCTTGGCTTTGACAGATAACATTTTTAAATGCTGTAGAGATAAGTAATTCTTGTAACTTTTATTGTTTTTTAAATGAAATTAAACATGTTTTTCATTTGCCATAAACAACTGCGTGTTATTGAATCCGTAAAATAAATGCATTCACATGACGTATTCAAGGCTACTGCACAAAAACCAGCTTGTTGGGAATTAATGCAACCTTACCCATAATTTAGATTGCTAATTTGACTGAATTATACCTTTCTTTTTTAAAAGCACAAATTAACAAGTGGGTATGCCCATTGATGCCATAAATTTCTTGTTTTATCTACGGACGTGTACGGTTAAATCAAATGACCAACCTTACTTTAGACGTAACCAAGTGCCCTAAGGCCTCTGGGCAGGCATAACGACACAACCCATTTACATAATAAGTATAATTTGTAATTCCACATAAATATTAGAACGTAAATTAATAGACGAGATGTTCCATAAGCAAAGGCAAAGGCCATACTATTTGCAATTCACGCGTGGTTTGTGTAAACACGTCGCTGCATTGAATCCGTTGTTAGGGTGATCGTGTGTGTGGGAGATTCTTGGCTTTCTACTTGCGACTTTACTTTGGACTGCGAGAGCCAAATATTAAGTCGTCTTAGCCATAAGGAGAAAAGTTAGGCTTATCGTCTAATTTTATTGTCGAGCTTAAAGCACTGATCGAGAAACCCTATTTATCCAGCGTATTTTTATCAAGATATTTTAACCAACTTTATAAAGCTCCGTAAGTTGTAAACCGATGTTTTGCTAAAATGATTTTTAGGGGTATTCTTTTAAGTAGTACCTACATGCTTATGAAAACTTTCCCAATGATGCCATCATCAATAATTTGTCAGTTTAGTAAGTTAATTACTGTAAGTGTAGAGTTCAGGTTTTGTTCTACGCCTGGCAACCCTACCAGCTGTTTAATCTTTTCTGAACACATTCGCAGCTTTTACTGATGTTTGCACTCGCCAATGATAGAGCACACGCTTGCGCCAGACTTGTTTCCACTAAAACAATCCGAATACGCGTCCGTCGGCAAATATAATTATGTTTTACGCTCATACATAAAACTGCTGGGGCTAGTTTCAGGAACGTTGCGAAAAAGATGATTCAGATTCTGGCATTCAACTGAAATTCAGCTCGAGCTACGGTTACGAAAACTAAAAGATCTGACACTGATAAAAATGCTGGGCGTGAAGAAATTTAAATATACTCGGTCGCATACTTTTATGTCGACATTCGAGATGTAATAAATGAACCAACTAGTTCTCCCTTCATTTATATAAATCAAACACGAAACTTTATACGAGACTTGTTTTGGTTAAACCACGATTTTGATTTGTTACAGGAGTTTTCCGGTCACTTATCTTAATAAATAATAAAATAAAAGCATTATTTATTATAGCGAACGAACAAAAATATGAAAGATATTTATAGTCCAGTCAAAATAGACAAAAATAAGTGCTAACTTAGACAAAATTCGCATAGAGCTGAAAATTGCCAGAGACGTTAAATACATCATAATAAACGAAATATCAAAAATCCCCATCAATCCTACTTCTGCAAAAAAATTTATTCAAGGTCAAAAGTATAAAATTAAGGATTTTTCCATTTTTCTCGAAAACAGTAAGTATTATCGTAAAAATAGGTCAAACAAAAGTTGTAGATCATACAATTTTCTACAAAAATGGTCCAGTCACTTTTTCTTTTCCGACTCACCATTCGCGAGATATCGTGGTTTAATCATTAGAAAATTCATTTTTTACATAATATGCATTCATCTGTTGATATCGTTTTTGATCGATATATGACCTGGAATAGGTTCACTAGGGTAACCACGTTAAAAACCGCCCAAGTGTGAGAAAAAAAAACATAGGTTTTGTATGAGAACCCACTTTACACGTTGGTTTCATGTTGTTTCTAGTATTAGATGTTATAGAGGCAACTGAGATACATCATTCGTTAAAATTTTAACTGTCTAGCACAATCGCATGGGGGCCTGGAAGCGTTTGAAAATACAACTTTTTCAACTTTGTGCATAGCTATATCCCTGAAATGGTGAATCTTAGGAACAAAGTGTTTAGACATTTTTTATAGATAATTACGTGATAAGTAATTTTGTCATACGTACTTTTATGATTAAACTTACCGTTTCGCTCAAAAGTGCATAAAACTGATATTTGTGACATTTGACCTTGATTATTTTTTTTGGCAGACGTGGGATCGATGGGGACTTTTGACAGATTATTTGTAATAGTGTTCCCAGCATTCATGCCAATTTTCAGCTCTATGCGAATTTTTCCTAGGTTAAATGTCTATTTTGACTGGACTATTAGCTGTATTTGTACACAATAACCTGGTACGAAATGACACTTTAATCTAGTAGGGGAAAGTATTGTGAATTGTGATAGATACCTGTTACTTTTCACATCTTATCCGTTACCATTTGAGATTACGTCGTCTATAGTTTATCCATGAACATGTCGCTTGCAACAGTGCCGAAATATCGGAAGCTCATTAAAACTACAGCATGGTAATTCCGGACATTTTCAGTTTTCTTATACCGTCTAAGGTATCTGGAATCGGTACTACTGAGTAAATAATATGATATTATTCACACAAACTTACATTGGTGAAACCAATTAAATATGATGTGTGGTTAAAAAATATGTATTTGCACTCAGTTTTATCTTTATGCGTGGTAGTTATAATTTAAAGCTTATTAATTGTGCATGTCACAGACTTATAAAACTGGGAAAGTAGGCATTTAAAAAATATAAGAGCACAGTTTCGTATTAGAAACGTTAGGATTACGCCGATACTTTACGCAGAGATCACAGCATGTCACCTAGCACGTACCTATCTTGGTACTTCGTGATACCGAGTAAAAAGCAAAGGTAACGGTCCGAACCGATATGGCAGGATTTAATAACGCCCGAGCCCCTATAAGGCCTGACGTACATTCTTAGGAAGGAGTCGAGTGATCATGTCGATGTCGATATTCTGCCGCCTTCATGACATCTGCCATTAGCCTATTTTAAAATCAATAGCGATCCAAACGACGCATACATAGCGGTACAACATTGATTACGTGATAGAACCTTCGTCAATCATACCGTTGCAAATGTAACGTATTGCATAATGTCATTTTAATTGTGATCACACGCATTGTGTCTTGCAGCCGAGATGCAAACATCAAACTTCAAAAGCGGGAAAAGAATAAGAGAAAGTAACAAAAATAAATACAAGACAATTTTGAAGCTCTAATTACCAGAATACATCGGTTTAGTACACACACTATTGCATCTTAGTGCAATTTACTTGATGAATATTCGAGCAACGCCGTGTGTGTCAGCGCCGCTGACATTTGATGTGGGCTGAGTTAATTAACTGGTGTTAATTAGTTCAAAGTTTAAGTCATAAAACTTTGTAATCTGTATTAATGTATATCTTAGATATATCTTATGCATCTTGGAATGAATAGATATTCATGAATAATTTTAGTAATACAAAGATTAAAATATTCTAGCTAGGATAACACAATTCCAACAAAGATGTGACTCTTTTATATTACAGCAGCATTCAGCATAATATTACTTAACTTAGCTTTTATATGAATCACCAAAATAACATAAACTTGCGCAGTTCTCGAAAGCGCTATAAAGCATTCGATCGCATGAACGCGCAGACATAGTTATGAATAAATATTCGATTACAAGTTTATTGATGTAGAGCTGTATCGATATTCGATATGTACCACTACAAAGTAGGGGACCTGTGAGACCAGTACAGAAATGAGCCTCGAACCTGACTTTCCATCAAGTCGATACAACTATGATTGAGCCCGGCCGCTTCCTAGCGCACGCGTCACCGTATCTTTCGCTACATCGACAATGCGGAATCAAGCGCGTTCCGCATTTGGCAAGTGTTTTTTCTATAAAGGACTAGGAATATAACGAAGAGGAAATCTGCTGTCAATTACTGATGAAAAAAAGGAAAACAGATGTTCAGTGAGACTAAGTAAACACATCTTTACTTGGTAGCAAAAATTATATGATTTTTGATTAAATAAGGAAGGGTTTATTCAATCAAAATTCTTCATTGAGTTTCCAACATAAAGGATGGGTTCCCAAACTTTATTATATTGAATACAAGAAATGCACATTATAAATCGACTATGTAACTGTAAGAGGACTCTATATTCAACTCTCATTGCATAGAGTGATCACGTATACAATGTGCCGTTATTCGTAAAATGCATGCGTCTCGACCAAGTCCACTAATGAATAATTAAGTTGTTGGAATATACACTTTTTGCATAACGAAAGTACAAGTAGCTCATTAGCGGTTCCTGTTGTTTTTTGTACACGAACATTGGCAGAAACATGTGTACGTATTATGCGACTTGGAGGCAAGCTTTATAACTGTGATTTTAGCTTCCAGTTAATTATGTATACGCCAAGTGATATGTAATATATGAACTAAGAAAACCATCCGTCTTTTTTTCTACTGGATAGACTTGAAGACTTTGTTTGTCAAGAAGAAAATCAATAGGTAATTATTGCTGAGGCAAAAATCAAACATCGAACGTAGTTCAAGACAACAAACGATGTACTTAAACTCGGTCTGGAGACACGCAAATACCAATGGTCGTACCCATTATGACGGTAACAAAGCTTTTAAAAGGCCAACTGCCGGGATTGCGCAGAATTTCGTAAAACAGTAGAGTCTAAAGAATCAACAAACGTCATTACCGTGTGTTCAAGCAATAAAGCGAAGCGTTTAAGTAACAAAACTAAAACAGAATGTATTAGTCACACAGGCGAACGACGTACCGAAACTATTGTTACAACAATATGTTCGACATAAGAAACGCATACTGCCAGATGTATTTGTGGAACTGTTATTTACATTTCGGCTGGAGTTTTTGCGAACGGGCAAAATGTAGGAAACCATTTGTAATAGAACAATCAATGCGGTTTAAAAATAGAACAGAATTTCTCTTTCCTATTATGTGCGTCCACGAAAGTATGATAGAACTCTTATTTTTGAATGTAACCTATTTATGAAAGAACTGGTATATTTCGGCTGGGTGCTCAAACGACGTTATAATAAAAGTCTGATATTACATTTACAAGTAATTAAATAACGTGGTATTTGTTATCATGTCTGACGAAGACCATTCTATAATTCAAAGATTTACTCGTGATGAATATTCCAGGGCTATAAATCTTTCCTACGGAGTCAAAAGAATAATACAAAAGTAGTTTAAGTATCTAGTCAAAAATCAGGTCGCAACGTATGCTAATCAGATCCGTTATTAATTAACTTATTTACATAGTTTTAAATGTATTAAGATGTAACTTGTTAAAAAACTAGTTAAACAGTAAAATCCTTGAGCTACAATTAGGTATCTGAATGTTAAAATCTTTTTAAAAGTATTTTACGCATATAACTCAAGAAGTTTATGTGAAATCGTAACTGGTTTAGTATAATTGCCGCAATAATTGCGTGGATTCAAATAGGGCTTTATAATGATTCTAGGAATCGATCAAATGACATTCGCATCGTTAAATAACGTTTCAATGATTTCAGCGTACGTGACCGATGTCCCGACGCGGCCCTTTTGATCGACAATCAATATTATACAACATTCAATTTATCTCGAGATTTACGTTCTCTTTGTTAAATTCCTCACAATTATCACGTGCAAAGGGGTTATGTTATTCAGAAACGATCATCATGATTTATAGGGCGCAACGTCTTAGGTCAATCAGTAAATCAATATTGGCTATGTCTAAAATGCACGTCGGGTTAGATTTAACTATCCGGAGGCTACGGGAAACTGCTATTGCGTGCATGGTTAAGAGTTTACCATCATCAAAGTAATAAATAATATCACGTAGTAAAAGCAGGGTTTATTACCTCATAGAAGACAAAACGTACTCGTAGTATACTAGTCAAACATCGAACACTGGCATCTACATAATATAATTGTAGAATGCATTTAAACGATTTTCAATCACTATCTCTAAGTAATTTAACTAAAACTAATTCAGACAGCTTCATTGATTTAAATTTTGATTTTAAGACTGTTAATAAATATTTAAAAACGTTAGACGTCACTAAAGGATCTGGTTCAGATGGAATACCGCCATTATTTGTAGTAAATTGTGCAGACGAGCTCGCCTATCCACTTTTACTTATCTTCAACAAGTCTCTTAAGGTTGGAGTCTTTCCTCAGCAGTGGAAAGTTGCTAAAGTGGTTCCGATTCACAAAAGTGATGATGCAGAAATTGTTGATAATTACAGACCAATATCTATTTTGTCAACCATGGCAAAAACATTTGAAGCACTAATATGTCCCAAAATACAACATTATTTCACAAAATACTTAGCACCACATCAACATGGATTTACTTTGGCAAGATCCACTTGCAGTAACCTTTTGACTTTTGTAGAGGACACTATATCGAATGTTGATTCGAACAAACAAATCGATGTCATATATACTGATTTCAGTAAGGCATTCGATAAAGTTTCCCATAACATACTTTTTCAAAAACTGAGTGTTTATGGATTTTCTGGCTCATTTTTGACTTGGCTGAAATCTTATTTGACAAACAGGTCATTTTACGTTGTGGCAGATGGTTACCAGTCTTGCACTTTTAGAATCTCTTCAGGAGTACCGCAAGGTTCTCACCTAGGACCCATCCTATTTAACATTTTTATAAACGACCTTCCATTTGGCTTTTTATACTCAACTCCATATATGTTTGCTGATGATCTTAAGTTAGCTCGATGTGTTAATACCCATAGTGAAGCTCAGCTATTTCAAAACGATATAGATTACCTCTCTAAATGGTGCACTAACAACAATATGAAATTAAATGTAAAGAAATGTTCCCAGATAAGTTTTACTCGAAAATTGTTACCTTTAGAGCACAACTACCATATACAGGGAGTAAAGCTTAACAGAGTAGAGGCTATTAGAGATCTTGGAATATTGATAGATCGTAAATTAACGTTTATCCCTCATATTGAAAATATTATCAAAAGATCCTCTTCTATGCTTGGCTTTATTTTAAGAAACGCAAAGCCCTTCAAATTTGAAACAAAAATCTCACTTTACAATTGTTTGGTACGTAGTATACTTGAATACGGCGTTTCGGTTTGGCGTCCTCATTTTTCTACTCACTGCTTGCGAATAGAACGGATACAAAAACGCTTCTTGAATCACTTGGCATACTCTATTGGTGTTTCTAAAAAAATTCCGAGTTACTCTAAACGACTTCTCAGGTTCCGAATGAAATCCTTAGAATCACGAAGAAATATATACGACCTAGTGTCTCTTTTCAAAATACTGAACAACCATATAGATTGCCCGGACCTACTATCAAAAGTTTCGTTTAAAGTACCACATAAATATCCAAGATCTCAAGTTAAACTACTATCGCCCCCATTCCGAAAAACTGTATTAGGTTGCAATTCCCCTATTTCAAGGTTTTGTAAATTGTATAATCTCTGTTCCTCAAAAATTGAAGTATTTGGTATCTCCCTATGTAAATTCAAGTGTAATGTGCATAAGATGACTACTTTGTAATCTAATCGCTGTTTTTTTTTTCCATTTATGAAATGTAGATATACAAACCTTTCAGAAAGTAATGTTAACAACATTAAGTTAAGTTACTAATTTATTATTATATTTCCTGCATGCTGTGTTTACTTTAAGAAAATTATACATTTAGAATGTAATTTATAGCCTATTTTTAAATGTATGTAAAGTGTATAATTGTAGTGTAAACCAAATAAATAAATAAATAAATAAATAAATAAATAAATAAATAAATAAATCACAAAAATATTCTAACGAAGACTAGAAATGATCCACAACTAAAAAATTACGGTCACTGACTCCATATACAAACAGATCACGCATTCAAAACAGATTGCTCTGAACAGATTGTGCTATTATGAAAATAAAGTAACGAAAAAGATTTATGGTACGACGCCATACACCGAGTTGAATCCGGTATGGATCTATTAAAAGTATTTTCATTAACTCAAGTCATGACGGTAAAAGTAACACATACAAAAATGTTTTAATATCAATAAATGAATCATACAGATCGTTGAACTTCAATCCTAAAATGGGATTGTGTGAGAACTTGTTCATCTGCAAATTGGTATGGTACGGAGCGATGAATGGAAGCTATCACTGAAGGTACTTAGCTAAGACTAGTCTCATAAGCCACTTCGAGCCGCTATAGCCCTGACATAAGTCGCCAAATGTAGCAGGCTGACAACCTTGTCTTTCTATCTTGTATGACTAACGCAGATACATTCCCTGTTGTAATAAAACCTACAACCAGCAACATTTATCTCGATCGAATCGGTAATAAAATAAACCAAAAGAAATGCGTTTTAGCAAACATTACATCTCTAGATTACCTTAAATGGGTTTTGACTGATGTAATGTCAGAAACGCCTGTATAAAATTGCATTTTATAAGTCTTCAAAATACTTATATGGCATGAAACGGTACAATTTCATAATAAAATTCATTTTAATACCTATCAGTAGTATTAATCAGTTGATGGGAAAAACTTTTAAGTGGTTAACATCAAACGATTTGTAACACAAATTGTAGTGTTTGCATTTAGACTTTACAAACACCGTTCATATGTCGAGTTGACTTTTGACAGTTGAATAATTAATGAGCAGACAATTACTTCACTGTGTGCTTACAGAAAGTTCTCATTCACGTCTTTGAGAAATGGTTTATGAATGGTAAATAAGCTCTTTAAAATGGATTGTACACTGTTACTTGCTAACTCATCGACAGATGGTCAAACAAAATCCCGATTTAATCATCATTTTACACGTAATGTAATTAACATTTTTCCGTCGGCATTCAGAAATAAAGGTAAAACATAAAATATCGTAGCCATTGAATTGGCTATAAATCTTTCGGAAAATCGATTTGCTTCATGAAATACAATTTTGATTGGACTTTCACGACGAGATTACTTAAAGCATGAGCAGATGCATTTCGTGAATTGAGTTATTGCAGCCAGAAGCAAAACTTAATGTACCATAAGATAATTGGGTAGCTACGGTAAATTAAAAGTTGAAATACTTATTGTATACTTAACGTTGTTTTTAGAACTTTGAAGTAAAATGGGTAAGCGTGAGCGTGTACTTAATTTAAAAATAGATCTACTTACATCTGGGTGTTCTTTTACTGGCACGTATACTTTTTCTGTGAGGGTTGTGACCATGCCTTCTGGTTCTGGTAATACGAGTGGTTCTTTCTTGACCCCATTTATTTGGAATAAACTTGCTCGCACTTTTGCTATTTCTGAAAATAAAGAAAAAACAACGTTAATATCGCCACATCAACAATTGATTTACACTTTCATCATTTCGGGTTGATCTTAGACGTCAGAATTCAACTCTAACACCTAGGAACAATTAACAATTATTTTAAAAAAAATTACTAGTGGCTGACAATCCGTCACATATATTTGCTTACAAATTATTTTAAGTATGACTAATTTTCCTGTATTGTGTCCAATAACGACCCGTGTTAATTCCTACGACTGAAGGCTGAGTACTGGCGATGGTTATGACATCATTTGACGGACGTATTATTGATAGATTATGAGCTGCACCTAATGATACGGCATACTGTCATCCAGTGGCCTCCTGCGATGCGCTGATGCAATAGATCTCTGATACTCCGTGACTGAGCATTTAAGATAAATCTGTTAAAAATAACATGCCATTGTTTGTTCAGAAAATCTTTTACCTATTTCAGATTTTTTTATCAAAATACCTGGAGTTTCCGATGAGTTTCACACAACTTATAGATAATTATAAATGATTCATTTTTAATTTGTGATTCCCAAAATGTCGTTAAGCAACAGTTAGCTTTTGGGGTTTCGCTTTATCTACCTTATCCAGATGAAGAGACGATGACTCATTGGCTAATATCCGGACTGCGTAATCAGACGACCATCTGTTTTTGCTACATGTATAAAAAATGTGTCAAGTTTTAAACGTGAGTACAATATAACCGGGTCCACAGTGACTGTTCTGCTTATATTTAATTCGCAAACAAGATTTCGTCGTATATGCATGCCACATTGTGTGTTATAATAAGCGTTGGGTCCGCTACACTTATAACGTAATCCGGTTCCATTTTAGTAATGGTTATAACAGGAGTTACGGTACTTTCATTATCAAAGTCAAGCAAGTCCAGTTAGGAACGCCACTGTAAACATCTGTTATTGTTTTCTTAAACGAGAGTCATCGAAATACGGTCAAGTACCGAACGGAGTGAATCGCCAGATGGTGCTTTCTCTAGTTTTCCATCTATTAGCACAGCTGCTAATTCGATTACTGTGGATCCGTTAATCTTAGTAGCAGCCGATGTATGTGCCAACGCACGTATTGGCCTCACCAAAGTGGGCCCACTGGGGAGCTGGCGACAATGCTGAGGAGCTTTCACGCCTTATAAGGGTGGTTGAGTGCGTAAACAAGCCAGTGGTCCAAGTGACCACCAATGGATTATGTATTTAATTGCCACCTTCTCGCGCATATTGATGACGAGAGATTTTTTAGGATGGTAATGTTTGGCTTTTAAAGTAACGGAATTAAACGGCGCGTCTTGAAATTCTGGTTAATTAAAAGCAGACATTACAATTTGACACTAATAAGATTTACCCACAACCAACGGAAAATATAAACGATGTTAATATTTTTGCCGTTCATGTAAGGTCCCAAAACGAAAATCATATGAAAAAATAAATCAGCAAGATAAGTAATAATGTGAAATTCATTCCGAAACACTTAGATACAACAATTAATAAGAAAGATGATATCAGTATTAGAATTGATTAAATGATTATCTCTATTGATGATGTAGTCGTCATTTCATCATATGAATTCTAGATATTACCTACAATAAGTGGTAACATTGTAAGAATAAGTACCACCTTGTTTTGTCCTGTATTATCATAGTGAATTTATAGAGCTATAATTTTAGCCGACAGATAATGAAGTCATCTAGTGGTAATTATATGTTAGGAGTAAACTCATTTCATTATACAAACAGGTACTTGCTGTTGTCTCGAGTTTCTGAAATGCATACATGGAAGATTTTTGGAAAAACCATTACAATTATTGATTTCTTACGTTTCGTAATATATTATCAAATGTAATAGTTTTCGAAATATGTACCAGTAGTGTAGCGAGATTGACAAGTGAAACTATTCATCAAGGAACCTTCATTATTGATAGCATTTATCAATATGACGAGACTGTGAAACCAAATGGTCAACGTTACAAGGTTACATCAAGAGCGTATCGTTTAAAAAAACCTTTTGAAACTTGTCTCAACGGACGTTGACGGGTGTCGAAACATTTGTAATGGACACACGAACAATACAGCCAGTACTGTACCGGTAAATGAAACTTCCAAACAAAAACAAAGGCTAACATAATAGATGCTGTTTGACGCAGGTGATCATAGAGGCTGTCCATCCGTCACTCCACTTACGTTTATTGATTAATGTATACAGATTTGACATGAACCAGTTTTTGGATGTCACATAAGGTCGTCGTATAACTTAGGAAACATGTGGATATATGTAGCAACATATATTTACATTTACATTGGTCATAATAATATTTAATTACCCAAGAATGGTTTAAAAAATATGGGATATTAGGTGATTAAACAAAATATTAATTATTCAAAAACAATCAAACATATAAATCGGATATAATGTCTTTCTTCAAACTATTGTTTTATATTTAATTAATTTGGAAAATAATTTTTTTGTTCAAACTGCACAGTAGGTATCACATGCACTTACTCTGTTAAATCTCTATTTTAAGAACATATTTTCTTAATTCGTATTTATTAGTAATGATAGTTTTAAGTAGGTAACATTACAGAATACGAGGGGAAAAGCCACAGTGCTGTAGTTATGTTGTTAGCAGGGTTTAATTTTACCATTTACTCAAGTTACTGTAACCGCAATAGTGATCATTCACTGCTGGTAATTCTAGCTTCGCGTGTCTATCTTTAACGTGCTTATGTAAAGCCTTATTTCTACCTAAATAAGGACGAGATTAGATTACTTTATTAATAGTAGTTGAAATCTCTCAGAAAACAGCCTAAATATTAACATAAGTAACTAATTGTCGTGTTGTTTGCTACAGACGAGATGTCTTTTGTTACTTGTTGGAATAGGTTTCCCATTATGAGCATGTATGTTTGTTGATGCACGATTATGTTCCAGCCAGTAATTACTTGTACTCTCTTGAAATCAAGTTTCCACTTAAAATGCAGCCATTGGGTGCAAAAGAAGTAGACAGAAATTATTGTTAATAAACCCCAAGGATACTAACGCAACAATCAGGTTCCGAACAATTTATTCTACGCGGAATTGAACAAGCATTCAATTAACACTACATGAGATCTAAGACAGATCAGCGGTGCTGATTGCACATTTTGTACTATTAACATTGAACAATTTTCTCCCTAGAGCATTGCGACATTAACTCGTACACTCACTCGTAGTGTTGGCAAAGTAAGTTCCGAACTCGATTTACGATTAAACTAGGTTGACTCGAGTCTAGAGATCAACTGCGGAAGACAAATGTGCACTTCATCATCATCATCATCAGCCCATATACGTCCCCACTGCTGGGACACGGGCCTACCCTAAACTAGGGCGATAAGGCCTTAGTCGACCACGCTGGCCAAGTGCGGGTTGGTCGACTACACAACCTTAGAATTTCTTCTTAGGTGTGCAGGTTTCCTCACGATGTTTTCCTTCACCGTTAAAGCGTCGAATATATGAATTTCAAATTTGGAAAACACATTGGTCCCTGGCGGGGTTTGAACTGGCGACCTCTCGCATGGCAAGCAACGACCTTAACCACTCGGCCATCGAGGCTTCAATGTGTTAAATGTGCACAAATGGATACAAACATAGTAAAATCCATTTCCTTACTCTCACCGTTTGGGGCGTGAAATACGTCATATCCGATATCATCAGGACCAGTGGCCTAATATCCTTTCTGAGGTACATTTGCCAACTTGTTGACACTCAGTATTTAGGGGCGCTTGTCATCATAGACCAACGAGGCAGTTAACAGTCGCACACTGACAAAAAGTAACGTTATATTTTATAACGAAACTTATTAATATTATTTCCAAAAACAAAACCTTCCATTCATGTACCTGTTCATAGGAAAGCCTACTCGGATTTCTACTCGCCACAACTCGATTCATGTGGATTTGAACTCGAGTCAAAGAGAAGTGTTTAACCCCGAGTCAGCACATCACTACCCACTAGTACCAGTTAATGCAATGCGATCTCACTTCCATTGTCAACGCTAACAATGGCACAGCCTGCGTGTCGCTCTGGGTTATAATCCTTGTCTCCCGTATTCTATTCTAATTATATGTAGGCTGCAGCCGTTGAGTTAAAGGTAACAATAACAACGGTGAAATTAGGCATAATTATTAGAGGAATGTGACCAAAAAGTTATAAGTCGAGTAATATACTTTTGGAATATTGTTTATGAACTTTGTCAGTACATGCTCAACTTGACCAATGACGCAAAAGTGTTAAATACTACATTATTTGAGAGAATGCAATAAAAAGTATAAAGTATCGCAAATAACAAGATAAATAAAGCGTTGAATTATTAAAACATAAAACGGATACATGGAAACGTTATCATAAAAGCAAGCTCGTACACGCACAGACTCAGTGTCAAAATCACTTTTATTCTCCGACTCACGTTGCGGAAACGATTAATTTTTTTCATCGTCGATGTTACAACTGATATTTTGTAATTTAACGACGCAAACGCACCAGCTATCATAATAACAAACTTGCGTGGCCGACGCAATGGACGTGCAACGTCTAGACCGAGAAATTACAAGGTGCTGCATTAATTACAGCGGCGCTGGCATTTGGAGCAGAAATAACTGTCAATTATTCAAAATAACGTAGGAAGATCAATTTATCAAATCACCCCAAATCTTGACTTCAGAAAGTTACTAAATTATTAATATCGAGCTGCTGACATGTTTCTGAAGCACATTTGCTCTACGTACTACAGTGTACAATATAAATGAGACCAGGATTTATTTTATGTTGTGCGCTATTCATGAGGGTGAATTTAAAACAATGTAGTTCTAAAAGGAATATTCTCACGAAAAGCGACGATGCGTAAACGCCGCGCTACGGTTAGTTTGCGTTCGGATGACTTACGTCGGCGAACTACAGACACTTGAATCACGCAACCAGTCACAGCTATACATTACTAGTTCAGCAAGCATGATGAAAAATTGAGAATCAAATTTCGGAACTACGAAAACTATTGATCTACCGCCATGTTAACAAAGTATATTCTACTTTGTTCTGGATTTTTTGTGAAATATGTAAATATATAGATATATTTTATCTTATAGTGCTCAACAACATAAATTCAATGATCCTGGACGGAAGTACTTACAAACAAGTTTGCCTAATCAAAGTATCTCATTGGGCAAATTAATAAAATAGATATCAGAAAAAGGTCAACCTAATAGTGGGAAATAACACAACCCGTTTTCTAAATATCGAGGGAACTATTGTTGTATTGTGTTCGTAGACACTAGTAATTTGTAGTCAAGATACAGCTTGACAAATTAAATTAATAAGAACTACAGCCGGACGTCATTATCTACAAGCATTAATGGCAATAAAACAAAATGAAGGTTGATTTGGTTAGTTCAATTTAAAATGACTAGGAAAAGACAAGCAGGGCAAAGTTGACTCACATGTTAATAAGGCAATCGGGAAGGTAGTAACAGAGTTTAAACTGATAGAAAGCGATGCATTTGAAGATGATGAATGAGAACAATATAATTGAGTGGCGGCATGAATTCATGTTGCCGACGCAGTAGCTTTAGACAATAAAGCAAGGCCCGACATATGAATGCTCAACTATCTTCGTATCGCACGCGTTTATCGTCGGAAAGATCAAACCCGATTCCAGAATCAATAGCTAACGAAGGAATGACAACCATGGACAAAGATCATCAAAGCAGCAGCATTAAGCAGATATTTTCAATGATAACATGGAAATTGATAAATCAAACTCAAATCATGTAGAATTTTCAGCATAGGTAGTTAGGGTTGAGGATACAAATACAGCTATAGTCAATGATTAATTGAAACAGCACATAATCTTCAGAATAATACGAAAAACTTTCGGCTTTGGACCTCATTGCTTTCAGTGAGGGTCCTGAATCAAAGTGCAGTGCGTGCAGGAGCTATGAATTACGCATGACTATAAATGGAAATGTAACAAGCGGATGTGTAGCTGTTAGTGCTTACAAACAATTCTGACAATAGTTTTGAAAATTGAAATGCAAATCGCATCAATAGAAATTAGGCAAGTCAATGAATTATGACGAATCGCATAATAATAGTGTTTTTTTTTTCAATGAATAAGAGATGTAAACTCTTAAAAACGTTGTCTTAACTACGCATAAAGTTCAGATTTTGTGCATTATATAGGCGTCCGACCGATTTCAGCCATGGCGGCCGATCTCAATTGAGATCAGCCAAGTGCGCAGGACATATTATAGTGCACAAGTGTACGCGCAAACACAAGTGCACTCTCTATTCCCTTACTCTCATAATTCGGTGAGACGGCAATCCGACATGACCGATGAGAGATCGGGCGCAGGACCACCGGCTTAAAGTGCTTTCCGAGGCACGGGCGTTCAACCGCCAACTTCCTAACTCCGGGCTGAGTAATTTCATTACAGAAAAACTCACACAAATTTTGCCCGACTCGAACCGGGGACCTCTCGGTCCTAACGCAGCGCTTGCTACCAATAGACCAACGAGGCAGTAACATATATTTATTAACTTGTTATTATTAGACTGCAGACGCGTTGTATTATTAAACCCAGTTACACATTTGTCAAAGTTCTTTGTACAAAGCAGTTTAATGATTTCGGTTAGAACACAAACGCAACAATAACAAGAAAATTACAACATTAATGCTAAGCGTGGGATGTATGACTATAAATCTTCTTAGAAAAGTGATGAAATATAAACTTGTGACTCACTTTTTGATGAACATGTGGTGCATAGTGTAAGGATACGAGTCAATTCGTACGATGTGCATTGCAAAATGCTCAATGCATATATCTCCGCCAGAAGCATTACAGATATTGGTTACTTATTGCGAAACATACTCAAAATGGAAACCAGTTGGAAATGTCAGTGCAGGGTGTCTACACAATTGTGATTGAAACGCTTTTATCTTGATATCTTAATCTATGTACGATCGCTAGGGTCTCCGCGTATGGTGTTAGAATACTGATGAGGACCTATATATCTAGAAGTTACTTTGATTAAGATAAAACTACTGTGATTCATCCTTCAGTAGTGAAGGAACTTAATGTATATTGTAATAATTATTTTGTAACTACATTCTAAATATCAACACTGACACTTGAACCAAGTTTTATTTCGAGGTGCCATGTTGTTCGAGTACTTTTATTATTGACCAAGATGTACGTTTCATTGATGTTGAATGTATGCCTTTAAGACGAGTAGAAGCAAATTATCAACATATTATCGTTTCATATGGTGCTTAAAACTCCTTCCGAAAATAATAAAATTGTATAAAAATATCCTTAAATTACAGTTTACAGATGTATAAATCTTGAACATCTTAATACATTACGCAGTTTTTTTTCTTTTTAAATTGCCTTAAGGGAAAACAACTCCAAATTGCATGTACTTTTAGGGTAATAAAACGTCTTAATAGTATTTTATGAGAGAACAAAATTATGAGTCTTGATATTAGTCAAAAAATAATTCTGTAGAACAGCCGACAGGCAAACTTACAATCGTTTAAAATTTTTATCAATTTTCCAATAACTGGTCTCGAAGGAACAGCTACTTTTATGGCAAGTTTCACGAAAGTTAACGGCATCTTAAGTGCATACTTTTGCGAAGTGCATGGGAACGTAGCGTAGGCTTAAAGCAGTGTCCATAAGAGAATATCTTTACAAATAATATGAGAATAGAGATATGTAAACTGTCCAAGACTGTTTACTGGTGAATGTGTGTTTTCATACCGGCTGAGCACAGATTTACGGCGCAATTTGTTAGAATTTACGCGTGTTCGACTCGGGTAAATAAGCGTGCCAGTTAAGAGCGCCTAAATGTGTCGAATTTGAAACCGGACCAATGGGCGTGCGCTACGCGCTTGAGTTTTCAGAATGCAGGCCACGTCCCATACTATTTATTCTCTGAACACTGTCCGTGGTTGACGGTTCTTTTATTATAGCTATAAAGCGATGGAGTAAACCCGGTGATTTTCGCCTAATATTTATTTTTCACGGTTTACGTACACGCTCACAAATATAGAACGCTAACACAATACTGGTGCGATGGTTTTCTTTAATCTGTGCCAGAATATGACACACGCTGTACTAAATTCATCATAAATAGCTCCTATGCACGGCATGGTGTTATACAGCAGTTTCTAGGTTTTACGGACCATTATACTCGCTGAATAGGTCATACAGTTTATAACCTCCGCCAAAACGCACAGTAAAACGAAAGGTATTTATGTCATAAGGGAAGTATAACTGGTAATTACGACTTAGATACCGCGGTTTTGTATTGACAGGAGAAGAAATGACGCTGGCTTTTGATAATGTACTAGGGACAATAGGCTAAAGCTGGTGAAACGTCGACACCTACCTCCAGTGGGTTGGTAATTGTGTATTCAATGAGATTGTGGGCGGGGTGAATCGTAAACATCAATAAGTTGCAGACGTTAGAGAAGAAACTGGTAGGTAAGTGATTAAAATAATTTTACATACGCTTACATAAGAACGTTATGAATGACAATGTACTAGGGACCACCTTCTTGAAATCTGGTCGAAACATTGGCGATAAAAAAAAGTAGTTCTCAGTAGCAACAAACGTACCGTTATTACAATGTACACGAATATTGCCAATAAAAGTCTATTCCTGACGGAGGATAACAGAGCTTGAGAGAGCAATACATTTTCTACAAATAATCCGCCTCTGACTGCAAATCTTTCTGAAATCTCTCTCGCTCGCAGTCTGATAGAAACGTTTAAAAAACGAGTAAGAAAACGACAGTCAGAAACATCCAGTGGGCGCAACAAATTGCTTAAAAGCTTCGGTTCACGGCAAATATTTGTTGACATGAGCCAACTACAGCAGCTCTTGGCACGTACGATCGACGAATAGCTGTCAACTCGACCATTCATAACGCGTTCTTGATGTGGCCGGAGGCAACGCCCCTATAGCACGATACGGACTCGCGCTTTGCCGACTACAATTACTAAGCACCGAATGGAACTTTCATTAAGTACATATTTAAGAACATTTTATTAGGATTCCTTACAAGGTATGTGTGGAGGAAAACATATGAAAACTCACTAGGAAATACAGTTATATATATAGGGCATAACCTAACCAAAAAGTTTGCCGAAGCCTCAGTGTTTTAAACTACATACTGATGTACAATATTAAATTGATTCAATATTTTATAAACTACTGAGGTTATACAGATAATGTAAGACGAGATAAATTACTTTTATGATCAATAAAAAAATCATGTCGATTTTGCACGCTCATAGCGGCTATGGATTGTTCAAATAGCACATAATTACGACTGTTCATAAACCCAGCAATAAGTTGGCTTACTGAACATTATGCTTAGATAATTCAGCGTTCGGTACTCAGTCCACCCACGCACCAGGCATTCATGACAATACCACAATAACATCGCTCACGATTAGAATAGGTAACAAAATACGATTTTTATTGCTAGGTTTTATGTTTCTGCTTCAAGGTTCCACTATGCAGTAATTGCTTCAACAATAATTAAAGAAAATTAATCAAGTATGTGCTCGCAACATATGCGAGGCAATCACACAGCCATGAGGATAGTCTAGCGCTTCAAGTCCTCACTGTGTATCTAATTTTAGTAATGTATTCAGTGTCCCTAACCTAGTATGAAATGGAATGGTGTTAGATTTACATTCCGATCCTGAGTGGAGTTATAATTTGCGCAAGTAACAGTTGCAGCATCGAGTGGACAATTCGTTTAATGCTAATTGATGTTATTTTAATACAGACTTGATTTTACCTAACGAAATTGAGACTTATGAAAATGCGGTAGAAAGGTCAAATAGAGCAGGTAAAGGTGTTCTGATAGAAGTAGCGTGAAGGAATAATGATAAAAGATAATTAGATCTCAAATAGGTATATCAGTCTATAAATATCTACTAATACATACCGCATTGTCTATGAGATTAATGTTAGGTATAACTGGTCCTGCCTAAAATAAATTTCCCTTAAAAGATAAAACGGCCTATATCATAGAATTTGCGACATATTCTCCTGAACTCAAGTAATAGCACTATACTGTATAATTTTATCTGTCACTGTACAAACTATGAAGTACTGCATCTTATTAGAACGCATATTGCGTTATTCACGCACAACTAAGTACTGCTTGATATGCGCGACGCCTGCTTAGCTCTACGATACGACGAAGGAAAACTAAGGACAAGAGACGTATACCTTAGCACATTGATACAAGTAAAAGTAAATCCTTTGATTTTTTTAATTGATACCCTACTTGACGTTGATTTGTTTAATTGTTTATGTCTTTTTAAAAACCAATCTTACTTGACGATTGAGTGCCAACACTGCCAAGTGATTCAAAAGAAAGCCTATTCTATTAGATTGTAACAATAGTGTAGAAATTCTTCACAACTCACGCCCGCCGGTGTCTATTGAAATTCTCACCATCCGTCCGTATACCGGTTCTTGCGGTGCTTACCTGAAAATAATATGCCATTGTTATTAAAATGATCAATAATAATCATACATTATTACTACCGGTTGTGTTGACTAACATTCAATCTCAGTTAATGTTAGTAGATATGTGGTTATAACAAATACATTAATTTCCTTATATTTGCCGTCGCTATCACTATTCGTGTCGACGGAAACTTTTCTGAGATCGCCAGTCGGGAAAACTGGTTTCTGATTGGATAATACCTCATTGCATGTGATTTTAGCTAAACTCCGTTTTCTTAGCGTAACTCCCGTGACACAGTCAATATTTTTAAAAGTATTTGAGTGTTTACTGACTTCTGGCGACGAATGTTGAGCCTTAATAGATGTAAATTAGAAAAATGTTTGCTTAGATAAAAAAATAAACCTTAAGTAATTACAGAGAGTGCACTAAACAATAGTTGCGTATTCCTATTTACATAGGTGCGGTATTGATAAATATTTTCTTTGATTAATATATTATATTTATACATAAAGCATTTTTAGGTTATTCGAAACCATTATAAACCGACAATAACCGACAAGTTATTGTATCTATAGCGACCCGCCCTCGCTTCGCTTCGGGGATATCTCTATCTCTATGTAATATATTTTAACCCCGTAAGAGAAATCTATTTTTATCTAAAAAAAAGCCTATGACACTCAGGGATAGTGTAGCTTTCCAACAGTGAAAGATTTTTTCAAATTGGTGCAGTAGTTTCGGAGCCTATTCGAAACAAACAAACAAACAAACAAACAAAACATCAAACCTTTCCTCTTTATAATATTATTATATATTATATTATATATATATATATATTATATTACATATTACATTGACTCCCCCGTACCCCAGTGATGCTTACATGGAGCCTACATCGCATGCTGGCTAACTGAGCGCGGTGGCGGAAACCACGCGACTTTTTTCTAATACTTGCATTTTTAAACTCGTGATATCTTCCGAATTAAATGTCCGAATTGAATAATTCAAAAAGTCATAAATAGGTATTGAAGCCGTCTTGCATATAAAGTAATTTATTTTGATAAGGATTAATACCAAGGTACAAATAAAGAGCCTTTTCATGTGGCGGCGTATAAATTAAATTTTTCGAATAAAAAACCGCTTACTGTGACATAACTATAATATTTAGACATATGCTGTCGCGACACTTTTTATAGATAATGATAAGTTCTACAAAGTCGTAGTAAATGATTTTGTTCTATCATCAATAGTTTTCGCAGCGTACGCGACGTAAGGAATTTTTCAGGTAAATTTTTTTCACCTTGGGTTACATTATTGGAGTTTTAGTAAGGATCCCTAATTTTTTTAAAAATATTATATAGCCTATGTTACTTCTGAATAATGCAGCTTTCTAATGGTGAAAAAATTATTGCAATCGGTCCAGTAGTTTTTGAGTTTATTCATTACAAACATACAAAAATACAAATCTTTCCTCTTTATAATATTAGTATAGATATGTAAGGGTACTTGAATATAAGCGCTGGCACTCGCAGCCTGCATACTAACATGCAGTGTACTGTTATTCAAGAATGGCACAACTGGACAAGTAACTATACTGAAAAGACAATTAAATATTTGACAGTATGAGTGCCGTTTAATTAAAAAAATGTATAGGATGTTGTTTCAACCTGTTAATCGATAAATCAGCGGAAATATTATATGAATATCTATTGAGTATAACTTTTATTTATACTCGCAGTTTTTATTCCCACTAGTGTAAATATTGTTACAGGTATTATTTTCAAAACAAAAAAAACCATTTAATTAAAATTCTTTTTCCTCGCACTTTACGAGCTATATTAACAAAGCTACTAAGAGGCATTATGGTTAGTCCGGTAATAAAGTGGTAGAAACAAATTGAATGCAAACACAATAAGCTAGAGTATGCATTTAAATTTTAAATGCAATAATTAGCAATGGAATTTATTAATTAAAATGCATGCAATTCTTTCACTTTAGTTAGAGTCAGTTCTGTTTGTATAGCTGGCATGTGACTAGTGTCGTAGTGAGACACCACTTAGTATTTGTCTGGCAATGCCTACTACAAAACTGCAACTAGTACTTAACCGCGTCTGGGGTTACACTATTTTGAACCAACTTTTAAAATAGTGAGCCATTTTCGTCGAAACTTTATCTTTTTTTTTAATTAAAAAGTTTAGATAAAATCGAGGTGTTAACCTTTTTTACACGTAGGAATGCCGAATATTTGTTTCTCAATGATGTCGTAAAGTTAACTGGTTGCGCGTTGCCTTTAAATATTAAACACCATTAACACCGTGGTGACAGAAATTATGACAGAAGCACATACATTAAAATAAGCATGTCTCGTTAAGAAAAATGATTTAAACCGGTTAATATTGAATTCTGTCGATTTGCTTCCCTGTAAGAATACTTTGAGCGCAGATCTTTAATAAATTCAAATGATTCTTATCAATCGAAAACGAACGAAGCGTCGATGGCCGAGTCGTTACGGTCGTTACTTGCTGAGAGGCGAGAAGTCGCCAGTTCAAACCCCGCCACGTACCACTGTGTTTTTTAAATTTGAAATTCATATGTACGATTATTTGAAGCTTTGACGGTGAAGGAAAACATCGTAAGGAAACCTAGTCAACCCGCACTTGGCCAGCGTGGTTGACTAAGGACTTATCGACCTAGTTTAGGGTAGACCCGGGCCCCAGCAGTGGGGACGCTATGGGCTGACGATGATGATATAATCGAAAACGCTAAGGAATTTCACGTGAACTGAACTTAAGTCTGTGTCGATACGTTAAGTCTGAAATAGCTGTCCCTTTATCCCGAAGAACATTAGCATATGTCTTTTGGCACCGCTTACGCATTCACATGAGAGAACAGTGGAATAACAAGCGAAACTAAACACATACTTTGGTTAATAGCTTTGTTTGCGACGAACATTCTTCGCAGGTGCTGAAGACTTCTTTCGTCACGACAAGAACGAACGGGGACCCGATCAACTGGGGTATTTTATGCTAAGTTTATTTTTTGGGACGACCATAGTTCATTACATGGCAGGCCATTATGTGACACAAGGTATGTGCCATCTCAAATGTATGTATGTATGAATAACAATTAACTTTATAAAGCTATATCAATAAAAGTGGCAATAATAATTTATCTTGTAAGCGCGTACCTACGTTCTTTAAAAAAATTTTGTCCTGAAAATTGCATTATTTGAATTTCATTTAAGAACTGCTCGCTCATGATGCTGCAAGTATATTTAACAAATTAAAATACTCTCAGATGCCATAAATTCTTCTAAGATTAATTGAATCAATTTCTAAACTTGACAAACAAATGTAAAATAAAAAGAGGAACTTGTTAGTTTTAAATATCAACAATCACACGAAAGCTCCAAGAGGCAGTCGAAAGCTATTTCGTCTGCCGCTTTGTGTCGAAAATTTTTATTTATTTTGGCATTTAACTAGAGTACACGTACTAGATCGGCGTTGGCCGTGTTCCCAATACATGATATAATTCAACTAGGCACTTCTATGAAATTATTTTGCAACAGTATTTACACAAAGCATTATTATAGATGTCGGTATAATTTTAGAACGATTAGTAATTATTGAGAGCACATTTCAACATTGATTAGTGGACGCTTACTACTCTTCATTTAAACGGTTGACTAAAATAAATTCTAAACTATTATTATATTTTTTTTACAATACTCTCAATTTCTGACCAAGCATTGTGATGCTGGCATAATATATGTAGAATAGAACGTAGTTTATTAAGGTTTTATAAAATTATTGTGAACGTGCCTTTGCAATAATAAAAGCTAGTAGCAACCAGTACCTACGTATAGCCTTAGAAAAACCGATGATAATTACGATGATGTCGTTTTTCTTACACTGCTTTAATGTGTTTATTATTCTCCCATCAAAGTGGAAAATATTTATTTCATCGGGATCGTCGGTTACCTTGTATTAGTCTATTCACATATTCCGGTTCCGTACACCGGCAAGTCCGCCAACCAAACTTCAAACGTCGAGACGTCATCTTACTTGACACGTACACTATAGGCGCACTTTTATTGATTATAAGGGCAAAGAATACATCGGACCACCCACGGTGGGCGAAGCGTCCACTAATTGAACGAAGACGCCATTGTCCACAACAGGGAAGTTCAAAGGTCTTCCGATTAAATGTCAATCACAAGATTTTTTGTCATAAACGCCATCACTCAGATGGACAGAAAAAAACGGTCAAGTGCGAGTCGGACTTGTGTGCGAAGGTTTTCGTTACATCATACTTTTATTTGTTGAGGCAACACACTTTTGCATCAAATTTATATTTTTTAAAGATAATTTAGTAAATTTACTAACTGATTAAAATTCCGTTTAATAGAGTAAAAACGAAAAAAAAAAATTGCAATACATCATAATGGGAAAATTTATATCTGGTTATTTAGCTATCTACTTATGTTGTTCCTTATATCGCCGAGTTTATTAATCATAGGCCACCTAATTATAAAGAGTCCAAAAGCTGAACCTTAATAATAAAGTGCTATTTTTCCCCTTGAGTGCGGAATCCTAAAAATTATGTTACTGATGTAGGTGTGAAGTGTAAAATCTGAAGGTTGTTGTAACAATAATTAATTGTCAAAGTATAAACATGACAAACAAACACACATGACTTTTTGATTTACTTGATTTATTGGCCATTAAAAAGAATGATTAAGAAACTTTTTGTCTGTGCGAATAGTGAAAATAAAAGCCAAAGTAAATATTGTGTTAAGACCATTAAAATACCTACTTAATTCAAGGGTCAAATAAAAAAAAATGCTTTATGTACAGTAATAAAAAAAAACATTTATTTAGGTTCAAACGGTTATCGAAGTAAAGTGTCAAGTGACCGTCATCGGGATTTGTTTAGATAACAGGTGAGGTGTTATAAGGCAGGTTTACAACACATTGAGTGAAATAAGTGTCCGGATATCTAGAGATAAGATCGGCGGATAAAAGAACCAGACAAGATTAATTTCTTCTGATACAGAGATGGCTTTTAGTCCAGAACAAAAATCGTTGGATTAAAAAATGGCTTCAATCATTTGCAATATTGTAATCATCAGAAATATTAAAGCAATCATAAGACCCACAAAGAATACTTAAGCAAGATACTGTTTGTACAAGTAAAGTTTTGAACTAATGTTAAACAGTCGCGTCAAAACGTCTGACGGCCACAAACGTATCTTTAATGACAGGATATCAATCAAATAGTAATCGCTTTACCTACGGTACACACGGTAGCCGATTTGCGCTTTTCTAAGAAACGAGTTTATCGTTTTAAGCGGTGCTGCTACTACTGCTTTCAAGTGTTTCAATTTGTTTAAGTTTTTCTTCAATATTTTTCCTATTTTAGATCGTGACATGTCATGACATAAGGGTCATGTCATCATATTTTGATCGAACTTGTAAGCAATTCTCATTCTAACTATGTAAGAAACTCGATGTCGTAGTCGCTATGTTATCTACAACGGGCAAATCAAAATGTAAATCATGGCTATGACTAACGTTTTGTCATGTTTGAGTCATCGACCAGAACCAAAATCATACATGCATTAACTTTTAGCTCACTTCAAGTAATAGTTAGAACTTAAAAACACTCTTAGATCTATTGATCTTCTGGGTCAGAAAGTACATTATCTCTCTAAATATATAAAAGGAGAAACTGACTGCCTGACTTCCTACGGAAACAGGAATTAGCGGGAAAATCCTTTTGTATGAAAAATCTAAACCGCTTAAGATAGACGCTTGCATTTTGGCATGCAGCTACTTAAGTAAACGAAAAGCTTAGTTGCAACAGGATATCGCAAAATACCCACGAGAACGGGAGTTATTGAAAAAAAAAACTTTTGTATGTAAAATCCTGTAGTCCACGCGAACGAAGTCCCGCGACTTCATATTTTCCCGGGTGCCCACGCACAGCTAGTAATATCTATAAGAAAATATGAACGCCGGTGTTTGTCGATTTCTCATACAAAAAGGCCTCGTTCATACACTTAAAGTATATCCGTAAAACAAAAAGTCAATTTCTCAAGAAGTTAATAGCTGTTACTTAAACTATGGTCTGCACTCGTGGGTGATTTCGGTGTTATGTCATCTACTTATTTATAGCCACAACCACCGGTAACCGAGTAACAGAAGTAGATAATGTACACATGAAATACTCAAGTGCGTACTTAAAACCAGTAGAATTATAATTAAAACAGATCTGGGAGTACGCCACTTCAGATTGTTCGCGTGGATTACATTACGCTGGTAGTTATTTAAGTCTGCCGATGAAATAACGAAAGGTCACTTGCTACTACTATAATGATAGGTTGCTACCGCTGATAACATAATTACATTATTTTGTGTATTAACAACTGTTTCGGCATTAAAACAAGACTGCAATTTGCTTAATACTGATTGAGGCTATCTTCAAAATTGACCATTGTTGAATTTAGCTAAGCAGAAGACTATTAACGTTTTTTTTTACCACACAAAGAACAACACGCAGTTTCAATATTAGTGCAAATTGTTTTATCATTTGAAGCCATATACAGTTCCGGTTGAAGTCATTATGGATATCTTTAATGAATGAATGAATTTAGAACAAGTCTGCCCATACATATTAAACGGTGTTGAATAATAAATAATGCTTGTAACACCTTGATATTACTTTATTTACGTGATAATTATTTAAAAGTGAACGTGTATCTCGATACTAAATTTAAATTGACAGCAACAAAATTACACATCCCACACGTCAGTGGAAAAGTTATTACGAAACCTAAGCATAACAGAATGACGACACTTCCTAAGTTACTCTTAAGAATAAGAAGTAGGTAGGTACTCCACCTACATGCGTCCAAGATAATCTTAATATCGAAGGTGAATCGGTCGCCCACATGGGCAACAGTCATCAAGTAGATCTAACAAAGGTAGCCGATTTGCTGTCGGCTCCAGCGAAGCCGCCCATAGTGACGAATATGGACATTTATGTACTTCACCGTGTAGGAGGCATATAGGACCCGGCCCCTACCCTTATATGGCGTCTTGAGGTATAGTTCTATGAGCGAAGTCGTTATTGTGTTCATTAAGTTTATAACCCGACCGTCTTTATAACACGCCGCTGTTAAATATTATCAATCGTTTGTACGAAACATTTTAGGTTTTATATGGTACCTACCTGTAAAATAAGTATAAGTACATAAAATTTTATAATAAAGAGACCATTACCACTAAAGAAATTATTAATGGACATAGAATACCTATCATGCTTTTTCACGAAATTAGATTCTTAAATACTGCTGAAGGGGAATACCATATCAATAATTCAATCATTTCCACCCATTAAAAACAACACTATATTTAATGCGGAATTCTTTTATAAACATTTCACTTTAATATATTTGCCAAAGACGCTTAAATTATATGTTGGCTGTAACCCAGGCATACACTCATAATGTCATAATAGAGTACTTAAATAATTCACGAATAAAGCACGCAGTTTGCAGTATAGGTGGTCTTTCTAGTGTTAAATATGATACAAGAAATTAATTTAACCAGCAGATAATTCAAATTAAATCTAGAAACGAATAATATTAAAGCACATTATTAATTTGTACTACTAGTTATGCGGTTGTAATTTATGAAAACGATATCGTACCTCTTAAGCCTATTGGGCTAAAATAACAATTAATTTATAGGAATTTATTGCAATAACATTGCAATAAAATCGGGACGTATATCCGATTGTAATCGCCATCAAATAAAAAAAACGTAAAGTGAGAAATAAAATTGGGAGATAAAAAAATTTCATGAAATGTATGGTCGACATTTAACTACTAATTATATAATGGATACAATATCCTATAGTAATATAGGACAATATAGCAAGTTTAATAGTAACTAGCGACCCGCCCTCGCTTCGCTTCGGGGATATCTCTATGTAATATATTTTAACCCCGTAAGCGAAAGCCTATGACACTCAGGGATAGTGTAGCTTTCCAACAGTGAAAGATTTTTTCAAATCGGTGCAGTAGTTTCGGAGCCTATTCGAAACAAACAAACAAACCTTTCCTCTTTATAATATTATTATTATTATTATATTACATATTACATTGACTCCCCCGTACCCCAGTGACGCTTACATGGAGCCTACAACGCATGTTGGCTAGCTGAGCGCGGTGGCGGCAACCACGCGACTTTTTTCTAATACTTGCATTTTTAAACTCGTGATATCTTCCGAATTAAATGTCGGAATTGAATAATTCAAAAAGTTATAAAAAGGTATTAAAGCCGTCTTGAATATAAAGTAACTTATTTTTTAAGGATTAATACCAAGGTACAAAAAAAGAGCCCTTTCAAGCGGCGGCATATAAATTAAATTTTTATAATAAAAAACCGCTTGCTGTGACATAACTATAATATTTAGACATATGCTGTCGCGACACTTTTTGTAGATAATGATGAGTTCTGCAAAGTCTTAGTAAATGGTTTTGTTCTATCTTCAATAGTTTTCGCAGCGCAGGCGACGTAAGGAATTTTTCAGGTCTATTTTTTACACCTTGGGTTACATTATTGGAGTTTTAGTAAGGATCCCTAATTTTTTAAAAATATAATATAGCCTATGTTACTTCTGAATAATGCAGCTTTCTAATGGTGAAAAAATTATTGCAATCGGTCCAGTAGTTTTTGAGTTTATTCATAACAAACATACAAAAATACAAATCTTTCCTCTTTATAATATTAGTATAGATATACCCGAAACATGCATAGCAATAGATTATTTATAATAAATAAAGATTCAAATTAGATTCTTACCTGTAATAAATATCTAATTGGATATTTTTTTATTTATCACTCTATACTTTAGCAATGTTAATTTTTGACGTCAGTTGGTTACAAGAGGCTATATTTTACAAAAGTTATGGCCTATTGTAAACCTAATGATAAATTGTTACAAATAAATGCGCAGATATTTAGTATGTACATGTATATTTAGAATTTTGACTACGATATATTTACATTTTGCTAATTGCGTATTATTTGTCTTAATTATACACATGACCTACTTAATTCATAAAATAAATACATTGTAAATTGTGTGCAAAATTTCAAGTGGCCATAATATTCATATAGTTATCAAATAAATTGATACCTAAAGAATTAATCAAATCTGATTCTACATAAACAGCTTTAGTATGTTGTAAGTAACAATATTTTGTAGAGGTGAAACAATGATAATTACTAACAAAACAAAATACCAAATATGTATCGTCACAGCTGAAGATATAGATCAGTGGCTGTTGTATCCAACAAGGCCGATTGTCAGTGTGTTTACATTAGACAGGCAACAGATGATGTTTTT
The DNA here is from genome assembly GCA_039566165.1 of Maruca vitrata. Lineage (NCBI taxonomy): Eukaryota > Metazoa > Arthropoda > Insecta > Lepidoptera > Crambidae > Maruca > Maruca vitrata. The sequence continues at coordinate 9,233,697 of CM076923.1, read as the reverse complement.
AATTTCAATGACTACTTGCATTATTTGTTTGTAAGCATTCTTGTTTGATAAATCAACTATGAACCGATATAAACTAGCAGCAACCTTAGCCATTCATATGCCGTGTCACGAAATTATTATTATTCTGTGTTCACGACCACCAAATAATACGATTTTTGGATTATCATAATATTACGAGCACTGGCTTCATGGTCAAACGATCAGATTTGGTAAATTGGTTGGTTCGATTTCCTGGTGGATTATTTAAATATAACAAAAATCAAAATGGGGTATATTTCCGTGCAAACATAAGGCCGTTGAATGTTATTAGTGAGATTTTTACTGTTGAATTAAGCAGATATCATCCGTTTAGCACAAAGAGCGGTTGATCATCAATGCCAACACCTACCATGCCTCTGTAACATGAGCCGCCTGCAACCGCTCTGACTGCCGACACACTTTAAGAGATGCTGTAAACAATCGCATTCCTAATATAGATTTTATTACCAGAGCAATTGAATTCAATGTCGATGTAACTGATACAACAATGCCCTTTGTAGAGTGCCCCAGTTTCAAAGTAAGTCTTAATGGTACAGAGCTTAGGTTTAACTTAGGCGTAGCAGATCTAAATAAAGGAGTTTTCATATTCCGCAAAGGATTTGCGGTTGAAGCCACAATAGCAACGGGACGGTTATATTATTGTTACGGATTATTTTATGACTTGATTGCTATACAAAACAGAGACCGCAAATTGGTATACTTGATGTTGATTTCAATTAGGTAAACGCGGTTAAGCTACGAATGTAAGCGGTAAGAGCCACAGTTGGCGAAGGAGCATTACTGTTTCTATATATAACATTCTATATATATTCTTGGGCAAGCGAATATTGTTGGGCAAACACCACAAAAAATAAAACGTGTCGACTTTAACCCCGTAAAATGTTAGTCTATAATTGTAGCTATACATTATGCATATAATATGCTCTAAGAACCTCCACTGCCCTACTTTGCACAAAAAAACTTCATTAACCTCTTGAAGTCTCCGTGTTAAACATTTTGTTTAACATAGGAAGTTACTTACGTTCAACATTTTCCGCCATTAAATTTCTCACTTCGAACATTTGAAGGCAAAAGTAGAACAACAACAGGAAGCCAGAGAAACCGACAAAAAACGTAAAGACTACGCATCACGTAGGGTAAAGAAAAAAGGGAAAAGCGACTAACGGTCATCCCTTTGTCTTTGCCAGTAGAAGAAATCATTGTGCAACGCTAGAATTGTTTCACAAGAGCACAATGAATGAAGTACCAATAACTACAATCTGATGCGTTTTTGTTCACCTTACAAGACACAGCAAGAACTCTGAGTAAACGCAACACAGTTTAACAATACAAATAGGCGCATTATACATAGATGCATTCTTATCGCTATTATCATAATCGTATTATATACCAGTATTATTATTTACGAAGCTCGTTTCTCATATATAATTTTCAAAGTTGACATTAATAGAGTAGAACTCAATGTAATATGATACATTTGATATTATACTAGTGACGGCCTTGTAATGTTGGCAAGCGCCACCACAGAAGTTCGAGAGATCGGATCCCAGAGACAAGATGTTGGTGATATTATCCCAGCGCCAAACAAAATTCGATAAGATATTGTCGTGCACATTTAATCTTTGGTGCTGAGCATAGATCTTTGAAAGTACTGCCTAGTCGAATTGCTATTCCGTTTTAAAACAATATAATAAGGAGTAGAATACAATAACATGATCAAACACATCGTTGAAATTGTTAATAATGACATTATTATTTTATGTATATTAATATATTGTCACAACACTACAATAACAGTAACTGAATAAGAACTCTAAATGGTAACCTTATCTGTTGAACACGAATTATATGTATTTTAGTCATTATTATTATTTATTCATTTACCTGTTTTGCGCGTCATAATGGTTCCTATAAACTGACTATTCATGACATAAATCAGTCTGGGATTTACATTGCTCTTTCCTGAACAAGGCTATAATTTTAATCTACGTATTGTTACTTGTATTCTAACAATACCTAGAATCAATGCCTTTTCATGTTTTTCAAGTACGTAACTTATTTTGATATTTTTTTTGTATTTGTTTGCTTTAAGGACATTTTTGAACAATTCAATTTTATGGAAGAAGAGAAAATAAAAAAATATCTACTGAAATAGAAATCACCATTTTGTATTTTGATAAAAAAAAGCTCGTTGCCTATAACCGTGGTGTCAACCGAACCTTTGCGACACACGCTAAACGAATCACAATGAAGTAAATGAGTAACACGTATCAATATATCTGTGAAGAGGTCCGCAAAAAACGGCCTAACATTTTTTTATGAGATCTTTCGGAGATTACCTCATTCTAACAAGTGACGCTCCCCACACATGACGTCACTATACAAAGAACTGCTACATAATGGAAGTCCCTTGCATAACAAAAATGAACCTGCAGTCTTGACAAAAAAGACACCTGTTCTCGCACGTTGCCGCTATTTCAAACAAACGCAGCAGGTATTGAACGGCTTTAGAATATTTTGTTCATTCCACTCGTATACTCTGAAGCCACGATGTGTTAAAGATAATGTATGAGAATCTACTCTGTTGCAATTCTCCTAACAAGTCTAGCTCAGTGATGATTTCCAGTAGCAATCAAAATGTATTTATTCATACGTAAAGAGATATTTTAAAAGCGTTTATTAACGCAATATAAACAGGCCTGAGTGAACCAACTTACAAGACGTAAGCTTAAATGTTTGTTTACATTATTACTAATCTTTTTAGCATCCGAAAAGTGATGTCATGTCTACACTTAGACGCATGTTCTAAATTGACTTTTGACTTTTGAAGGATAAGTAGATGAAGCAAGGCAGTTGATTTTTGTTCATTGTAATCTAAACATTAATTTAATAATTCCTTTTGAAAATTATACATTATTTTTTTGTGTAATATTTATAACTAGATTCTTGGCACCTATGAAAGAAAACTGCGTTATTTTCGTAGAGAATCAGAAATAATTTTATGAGAGCAATATGGACCATTCGAACTCGCCAATCACAAGTTCAAGGCAGATTAAATGCCGTCAAATATCGTCGTGCGGCAGCGTATCTTTGGTCCTTATGTCATCGGTGTAAGGTTGATACTCGCTCCGGTGGCGTTGGATCGTTCGCGATAAACGTTTCAAAACTGCAATCACATTGTTACGTGGCAGCGGACGGCAACAACCTGATTGTACCGTTAACGTGCCGCGCAGAACTGACCTAGTGCCGGGAAGCTATCAGGGACAGCAGTGTCCGTTTCGTGAGCCGAATATCGCGATCAATCATCACCGCCGGCCACATGAGCAAAAAAACTACTTTAAAATCTATAAAATTCCACTAAGAGGCCCGCTTGTCGCACATTCGCGGTAACAAAGCTGAGATATCAAATCGCTGATGTCATAACCAGACGCCACAGGACGTCCTAATGGTCCTTTTACTAGATCTACAAGCCTTTAGTTGTGAGTTTTATTATAATCATACTATACTAAGACACGGTCAGTAGTGTTATATCGTCCGCTCTTAATGAACACTAATTTGATGCAAGTGGAACTGATTCAATTGCTATCATCCATCTAGAAATGGCATTGACCTTTGTCGAAATAAATTGTATCAGTTGGCTCGTCAAATATGTTACAGTGAATCTTTCAAATGAATGAAATATTGTACGCAATCGCTCTTTGAACATTCAGTTTTCATCGGTAACAGTATGTGCAACATAATTAATGTCAACAGCATCACGTGTTTTAATTTTATTGAAGGTTTAATTGATTTGTCAGTCTAATATAATCTGTTGTATAATTTACAAGCAAGAACAATAAGTTTGATACTGATGGGTGAAAAGGAGAGTCAAGTATATTTATAGTTTGAAAGCGGGGTCGACGTTCCTTTCGGCTCTCCCACGCTGCGCTCAGAGCAACGATAGGATCTAGGAGTTAGAATGGGAATAACTTCTTATAAATTCATGTTAAACCCACCAAAGACACGTTCCGTTTCATGTAAAATTGTTAATTTATATAAATGCATTATTCATTCATCAAAAAATATTTATGATAATACATTGATTTATGGGCGTGTTATTTATAACTAGGTTCCATACCGGTGCAAAACTGGAAAGTAGTAAACAGGTAAGTGGGTTCGTTAATGCAACAGACAGTTCGTGCATTGCCTATTACGGAGATTGGACGTAGCGACGTTTTATGACCCTTGTGCTCGAGTCCAAAACGCAGATTACATCACGCTGAAGCCAGCGTGTGGACATTTAGGGTCACCAGCTGACTCACGGCGACAATGTATAGAGACGGAGTTGCACATGATTAATGAAAGCGCGTGAAGAAAATTAATTATGCAGCCCCCAAGTCGGTCACATGCAATATGATAGGATTTTCTCGCAATATATATTAAGCTCAAATGTAATTTCTCACTCAACTAAACGTTTTGAAGTCAAATTTATGGAAGTACATAAAATAATTATGCGCTTTCAGAAAGCCAAACTACGCGCAATTGCCAGATATCATAAATAATAAACAAGCATTAAACAGCTACCTCAATAAACCTATTGTATGTCACAAGCAGAGAAATTGTGCCACAGTAAGAATCATTCACCAAGTATGCAATATATCCTTAAGACAATTTCGAAATAATTCAATGCATAAAGAAAATTTGTCTTCAAATGACAAATAATGGACTCGAAACACTTTAAATATATAGAAGCAGTTGGCCTCGTGCTCTAACCATATGACTTATTTAAAGCGACAACATGCAGAGTCAGGTGACATTTGTGGCGACTCATTCATAATGTTGGAGTCGAAATTAAAAATAGCGATAGTCTACTCTAAAACTATAGTGAAAAATGAAACAGGTGATGCGGGGAACGCATGGAGACGTGTGTAGACAAGATGTGGGATGACAAACAACCTTAGGTCGTTCAACTCGCAGCAGGAAGAAACGTCTGGTGGATGGATTTCAGACTTCAGTGTTTACGTTACCGTTTTAATTTCACGAGCGCTTCAAAATTCACATTACATTTAAATTTCACGCCAGCAAATTCGTGAGATTTCTGAGTAAAAGATTAATTTAGGCATAATTAAACATCCGAACGGGTGAAATTGGCATCAATAGTGCAGTACAAAGAGAAGATTATGAGGATTTTTGAGAAAAACATTCTCGCGGACATCAAAAATAAAGTTACACTAACTAATTACTGCTTGGACAGAGTCCCAGAAGATAAACACCTAAACCCAGCCAAAAATACACAAGATGGCGTCGGGTTCATAATAAAACAATTTAATGGGCCAGCGCGCTTTCCGCGGTGACGAAATCAGTGCCGACGCATACCGGTTGCGCAACCCGAAACGCGATCTTTGCAGGAGAAAACTTCATAAGGTCGAAATAATTATACCGCATTTGCAGATAGTTGGTAAACATCCTAAGAGTAGCCAATATGATCCAACAACCTTAATACACTGCTATTTACCAACAAAGTACCTATTAACAGTACGTTTTTAGAAATGTTAACACTTCGTTCGTCCCCAATCGTTAAAATAAGATTGACCATTTGACTTTTAGCTGTATGTATGTATGTTAACATATGATTGCAAATTTACTGGTTTCTAGACGACTAGGAGCCAAATTAAAATCAAGCCAATGTACAGTCCAATAAAAGTTGATAAATAATACGATACAATACCGATCGTCATTCATCAATGCTCCTGAATCATTTGTTCTATGACCGTTGTGCCATTTGAAAATGGCTTCTAAACTGGCCAGTGAGAAGGTTTACAATGGATTGTGAATCAGTCAGGTAAGTACTGCGAGGGCTGCAGTTCACAACAAACGAATCTGGGCGATTGTTTACGCGCGAGCGACGGGCGCGGGCGCGGCGGCGGAAACGCTCCGGAACCCCGCGTCATTGCTCGCGACTACCGGCCCAAAACTTGGCCACCGACGCTACGGTTCATTCATACCACGCGTCATCCGTTCGACATCAGTCATATTCTAAGAACCATCATGCGTAAACTTATTAATAGCTATTGATAGGCAAAAATCGACTCCTAAACTTTGGGCGGCGCCAATTTGGGCAACGCGGCGCGGCGCCCATAACGGTTTTTCCTCTGCTCTTTAAATTTAAATCCAAATAATCAGTTAGTTTCGGTTTCATTTTTAAATTATGTAGGTGATGTAATGACTTTTATCTGGCTAGACCGAATTGTTCCAAAGAAGCCAAAGGCAGATGTTCAACAAGACGAAGAATACTCTGCCATAATTGTAAAACATGATAATGTACAATACATTTCAAGCATGTTTCCTCTTGAACAGAAACATGCAGCGGCGTTAGCAACAGGCTAAAAATATGACATCAACGTAATTGATAATTTATTCGTACATTCTGATGAATTTACTTTTTGTTTTAACGACTGGAACGTTGCGTTAAAAGTGGTCCAAATTATCTCGGTCCATCAGTCGAGTATGGCCCCATTAGGCGCTCCCATCCTGAGCATCTTGTAATTTTTATAACGCAGGCAACCCCGCCTCGCATTGTTGTGAGGTTTAATGAGCGTACACTCGTGCCTGACTTTATTTTTGTCGCAATCGTACAAGACCAACGAATTGTTGGATGCGACATACATAATTTAATGCTGAGCTGCATTCTTACAGCATTTACCAATACAATTTTTTAGGTCCATCACTCTAAATTAATTATCATTTGACAAGGTTTTGTCTATAATGCTCAGCATTTTTTACACTAATATAATTTTTAATAAGCTCTCTAAAAGTTCGCTCGCTTTTTAAAATCTCCGACATTGAACCTACTGAAGTTGAAATAAAGTATTCATTACTTGTAAAGTGATTATGGTAATAACTATATGTACTTAAGTAAGATCACAAAATTTATATTCATCTTATTACTTAGATTTAAATACATGTTATAATCATCGCTACAAAATATGACGTTAATGAAATTGATTACCTTCTTGATTACCATTCATCCAATGAATAATGAAATAAGTGTGGTGTTTTGCATTAACGACAATTCATGTAAACTTACTATTTGTTTTGATGAGGCCTATACGCTAATGGAGTATTATACCAATGCTTACCTGTAACAAGAAAAAACACATGTTCATTAGAAACGTATATAAGATTTCCAATCCAATATCTTCCAGATAATACATCCACGAGGCAACCGACTTTAGATCGTCTAAATATAACCAACGTCATGTCATTAAAAATATCCAATTAATTCGTATTAAGTCCTATTTGCGGCTGATCGGCAAAGGAGAAACAACCCTAATGCGATGAGAGTAAGGTTGTGATGCGTTTTCTATCTAAACGAACTTTAATCTTTCAGTATAGTTTTAAAAACGCCTATGTAACTCGTAACAGGGTTCCGGCGTGCGTTTGATATTTTCGCTTTACGAATATTTTTATTTGGAGCGTGCTCTGAAAGAGTTTTACGACGTAGCCGCGTCAACGTTTAGTTCCTAACGTGTCGCCATAAAGTGAATATCAAATATTTGATCTTTCATCTTTTAACTAAGCTATTTTTCAAATTTGACAAAGAACAGTTCGTGCAAGTTAATGCACCCGTAGTTAGAAATAGGGGAGTCATAATCGGTCGATGAGAGTTAAATAAAAACGGTACTGTTAAAATTAAACCCGATGCAGGAATGGTCGATGGTGAAACATGCGGGCTGAGCGAATACAACATATCAGTAGAACAGTTAGTTATTGATAACAATACTTTATTTATCAAATAGAAACGGCAACATTCAAAATGTTTTTGGAATTGCCTGCATATAATTTCTCTAAGTATTTACTGAATGTATGTAGTTGAAATATTTAGGAAAGACGCAATATAAATGACCCAATTAGATGAATTGGCCAAGATCCAGCAAATGAGCCTCGATGCAATTCTGTGAATTTAAAATACCGTTTTAATTTGCTTCACATTTCGTGCACTATTTTTCCTAGCCTAATGAACTCTTAATAGTGACATTCTACAATTAATCTAGATTGTAATGTATATTTCAGTGTGGCTTCGAAATCGTGTACCTTTGAATGACCTCAGAATACCTGCATAAATTGTGACTTCCTCCTAATTGAGACTTAAGTAGTTTAATTAAATTATTTGGGTTTACTTATTTCATCCACCTAATATTAAGAGTGCGGTTCATTGAATCTGTGAACTCAACCAATGCCCTAAGTTTTATATGTAAAACGTGGAGATTTTATCACAATGTGAGTAAATTTGGTAAGGAAGCATTAATCAGTCAAAATTATGTTACAATTAAAATTTTTACCATTAAGTCCAGTAAGTATTACTTGATATTCTCATAGACCTTTTCTTTTCTGCTAATATATTATAAGAAATCTAATATAGATTGGTAAAGATGAATGTTCTACGAATAGTTTCCAGTTTAGGCGAGATCATAAAATTAACCTCTGCGGGGGATCAGTTCTCCATTCTAAAAATAATAATAAAGTAAACGTGGCTAACTTAGAATGGTAAATCGGTTAAATTAAAGTAGGTTAGAATAATGATAGCACATTTATAGGAGGCAACGACGTTTACAAGCCGTATGAGATGCTGTAATTAAATTAACAGATGACGTCGCGTAGGCGACCAAGGAAATAACGATGTGCTAGACAGTGACAAGAGATATCTCTAGCTAATAGGCAAGAAAGAGATAAATATCAACATCTGAAAGTGCGAGCTGCTAACTTCACTTCTGTGAGTCACACTATGGCGACCTTTTTAGTAGCTACTGTGGAACGAGATATTAATTTCGATTGATTTAACTGAATCCGTTAATTTCTGGTTTGTGCCGACTTTTATTTTGTACTTAATCTCACTAAGGTAAGGAATCAATTAAATTCTCGATATAACTGTCTATGAAAGAGAATGCTTCCTGTGGGCAGTGGAGTACGTGCGGAAATATATGAATAATCGCCAACGCATCAAAGTAGACCTTGATGGAAAAATACACAAATATTAAACATCCCATTCAAGTGCAATTATTGGTCAATCACATGAATGAATCTATAAACGTTGTGCGCTCACCGAATTGCTTAACGCGAAATGAATGGGACCCTTAACTCTAGACACTAGAGACGCCGCCGGGCGGGCGCCGCATACGCATCCCACACGTGCGTATGGCGCAACGCAACAGAAGCACTTTCAACATTGTGTGTTTGTGTATCTCGTTAGTAACGCCTTGCCTATCGATTATAGAAAGCGAATCTGTGAACTCAAGAAAAAAGTTGCCATTCAACGTTTATGTTACAACCTATTTTTAGTTTTATGGACCAACCCCCTATCCACTACGCGTCGAAATCTGATTCAGATTCGGAAATTATGCTCTGTCTCTCTCTGAAACTAAGATAAAAACAGTAACAGAAAGATTTTCAGCATCTGACCGACAGAAAGACGTTGAGAATAGACCTGAACGTTATCAACTCGAATCGTGATAAGTTAAAAACGTTTACATCCAAAGCAATTTGTCTCTTTAAATTACGGAAGTTATCTGTTACGTGAAGTTACTTACGCGTAGCTACTATAAAAGTGTCACTCAGACGGACAAGTCAACAGATGTCGTCGGTCGGCGCCACCTACGTACTTTTGTAGAAAGTTGATGAACTAGACCGGCCCAGTTTGGCTGAATTACGAAATCACGCAGAATCACACGGACTGTTTTGATTTTCACTTTGCCGAACCAAATGTGTGTGTTTGTCGGGAGCACGTGGGTGCACCGTCGACGAATTTAGAAATTTGAAGCGTATTCATGATTCATTTAGTTAACTATGTATGTGCAACGCCAAAAAGTTCAGTGGATGAAACGAGTTCAACCATTGGGCGATTTTCGGACGGTACAATGTTTTACTTCTATTGACGTCAGTGTTCATCGTCTCAGGATTGAACACGCACTGCATAGCTATTCTGTGCAACGTCACTGGATGCAACAAAACAAATGCCTAGTATTCCAAAATAGATATAAAAGCACTAGGTTCTTCACTGATTTGAACGCTGGTTTCACGATCGCTTCGTTATAATATTTGCTGTTGCATAATTGCCCTATTGTGTACTCTGATAAAGCCAATAACATTTCATTGGGAGTTGTCGTTAACGTAAACATAATATTAAATAACAGGTCAGCTCGCGCGCTATGGGCATTGCGATTAATACTGAGCGTGAAGGCCACACTACACGTTATCGCGGCACATTATTAATAAGTAATTCATTTTTATATTCACGTTTGGATTGCGACATGAAAGCGCATTTAACATTGCGAATTCCGTATTATTGCTGGCATTTAATTATGATGATTGACACAGTAAAGAACCGTTGCTAATGGCGGTTGGTTTATTATTCCTATAGTCAGCAATCCAGCAGACTTTCCACTTCACGCAAATAAGGATTAAAACTAGTAGCTTGTGAGGTAACTAATTTGATGACTATAAGATGGTAGTTTTACAGCAATAAAAAGTCCGCTATTTTAACGTCTTGCTACTTGACGATTCCCAGGAGAAAGGAAATGGTTAAGTATGCTACGATAAATTATTCTCTTGTTAGCAGTGACCAGGTATATTGCAGCTGATTTGAATGTTTTTAAAATATACCTACAGTGAAGTAATCATTTGGCGTTCAGCGACATCATTTAAAACTTCATTCAGCTTAAATGTTACGAAATAGAATTTATTGCACCCACCTACCTAACTATAAAATTAAGCCGCCTCAAGGTTGTTGTAAATCTGTCAATCTTAATTTGTACTAAATCGACTGTTAATTATACTACCAATACCACAAAAACCTTTTTTGTCTAAACGCGAAGATTTATTCGCCCATTGTATTATGTGGGTCAACGGTTTTCCATCGTTACATAGCGTTATGTTTACTCCGACCACCAACGCTCATTGTGGTACCTAAAAAGGTGGACACATATATCGTATATATTAGAATTATTGCGCCCACAATCGATAACGGAAAGTGATAAAGGTCACAATTGTAAAAATGCAAGGCTTCCTCGCATGTAAAATACATTTTATTGTCTGCATTGGTTACGACCTTAGCACGATTAAAAAATACATTGGAAAAGGAAACCGTTATGTCTGGAAAGCCAGAGCGTTTCCCTTTAAGCCATCCTTTGTGTTTAAGGCCCCAGGCGGCGCCGGGCTCTTCACATAACGCACCCACAGCATTCCATCTTTGGAGAGATAACGAGAAGACATCCGCCGGTTTGTACAGCAGAAGGAAAGGAAGTTGTTAACTTATCAGTTCCACTATTGCAACTATGATGTCTCAATAGTCCACGTCAGACATAGTTCCTTTTCAATATTCATAAGGTAGAACACTTATGCAATAAATAACTTGATTGCGATCAGGAAAAGCTGATGGCAAGGTAAAGAAGAAACCGTTGACATATTGCTTCCATCTCTTGAGATCAATGAAAGGATTTCGGTGGGTATGGTTGGCCTAACCCAACTATGCGACATTGTCAAATGCTGTTAGGCGTCCCGTAGGCGTTGTGAGGGCCACAATTAAACTAAGCAAGTCCACCCAGCAAATCACCTTCGTCAGCCGTGGGCTGTCAGCTCCCACGCTTCGGCACCGACCTTTGTTTAGGCTGGCACGGTTTAACAATCAGTCTTGTTCCGAGCTCGATTGCACTCGCTGAATATTCACGTATGTTAAATTCTACTTGCAAGTTGCAATAGTGCCTATATAATTAATGCATACCTACAAAGTATATTCAAATACTGCAATGTATACCCAAGATCCTAGATAAACTCCACGGTTGTCACTTATAAGGTTATATGGTATCTAAAATATCTTGTTTAACATTTAGCATAACAAGTTTTGATTTACTTCGCCTAACTTGAGTTAAGATGGATTGTAGAAACATGATTTCAGACGAAGCTTATCTTAGCTCTGTGTGTGGCATTTTATAGGCGCCAGAAAAATCTTCAAACAATGAACGATAGCTTGAAAGAGCACCGAGCACAATAAATCACGCGATGACCTGCGTAGGAGACAACGGTTACGATATTACGGAACCGAAACCGAAATGTAAAAGCGATATTAGGATTGTTTGGCGCTATGCGTAGGCCTCGGTCCACCCACAGGACAGGTTCAACTCAGCATTCTGAAGCGATCGATTTTCATTTCAAATTACAGTGCTCACGCGCCGCCCACGCCCTTCCAGAACGCATTCTTTGTACGTTCAAGTACACTTAACTCGATGGTCACCCCACTTTCATTAACATTCCAAGAGACAAAGGTTAGGAATCAAAACAACGCCGTGTCGGTCAAATAAGACATAAAACTCTTTTGTAAAATTTGTCATGTTATTATTCTAATGATCCAGCTAGCATAATGATGGTCTTCAAAACGTGTATTCTTATGACAGCTAGACGAGTTTAAAGCGTATGACGTCCATGTGAAACGTACCGATTAAGGGTATTGTCTTAGATTTACCAATGGCACTTATACTCAACAGAATACGTGTTTTCACGACCGTAGAAAAAGTATTCCTCATTAGCAGAGCGATCACGTAGTTTAAGATGAAGTGCAGATACGTATTTAGTAGCAGTGTCGTGGGAACAACTAAAGAATGGGCATATCGCATGATCCAGTTTTCTAAAGATGCAGCGTATCATTATCGAGGTCGATGTGATAAAGACTAGCGTGTCAATATTTGCTTCGTAGATAGTGTAATATTATGTGCGTAACCACACAAAGGGAGAAAGCAAGTGTGCGCTGTACAAAAAGGCTTCTTCATAATTTATGGGAACCTGATTATGAATCACTTTGAAGCATATTCCAAAACGGGTAGTAGTCGGACGGGTCGCGTTCGGAGCTCATTACCCGCGACCATAACATCTCAATATCGATGTGGATGTTTTGAATCATATTAATTAAGCAGCCTACAACTTATTACAACGTGTTGGAGAGCGGCCGGGGCAGCCTTGGCTCCTACACCTCCACGCTACCCACGGCTACCCTCATTTGGTCATCGACGTGGGCGCCAACGCCTAATCACAAGCTTAGCAACCTTATAATGACCCAACTAAGTCTTACTTTTCTGCAGGGTTGCGGAACCGTCAAAGGTAGGTGGCGCCTACGCATCGAAACGCAATCATTTCAATATTATTTATAATGATTTCATTTTAATACGGTCATCAAGGCCAAGATTGTTTAACTGATAATAACAGCGAATTACAAATGCTTGTGAAAGGTAGTTCAATAGATAAAATGCTTCTACTAAGGTGATATTTAAAAGATATTATTTTACTGATGTTTAACTTCCTCATCCTATTCCTCTATCGCGCCTTAATGAAATGGCTTAATGAAACAACTTGAAAGATTTGCAGACAGACCTCACCCTTGCATTCAAAGCGCAGTGCTAATCATTTGAAATAATTTTACTACCGAGATGTTAAAGTCGTGTGATGATACCCTATCTAGGGCTATTAAACTCACATTTTATCTCTTATCAACGTTTAATCTGCAAACGAAGTACGTGTACCATGGCATGATAAAGTTATCAGTAAATCTGGTATTTTATTGGCCACTCTATTGTTCATATCTCGTATAATAAAATTACTAAATGATAGTTCATTGATGTCTCTACACATTGAAGCGGTGTGTTCATGTCATGTTTTATCGATATTGTATGTTATGATTGATTAATTTGATTGTTTACTTTTGTATGGCATTGTTATCAATTGATGTTCAAGAGTTGTTCTTGGAATGCAAACATCCAAATAATAATCAATTTGCTATGCAAACATGATCAGAACGAAATTACTTGTGATCAAATTCTGTGTTATTAAATGTCAGCCGAACATAATGGTAGGATTATAGAGCTTGAACTTTTATACGCTATGAACTTAAGCTTTCATTATTCAACTTACATCAAACTACAACATCTTAAATGTCTTCGTTAGTTATGAATAAGTAATTCTATACATTTACGAGTCTCAAAGTGGAACCTTAAATTGTTGCGAGTCTCTTGCGGCTTTGTAGCTTCGATCACGTTCAGATTCCAGCTTCCAAAATAGCTATCGTAATTTCTTAGTTCGGCGTAATACGATACGCCTCGTCTGTCGGCTGTCAGCTCGCCGTCGATATTTTCGTCAAGTCTTCACATATCACGCTGGACTGACGACCGCAACATGTCCATAAACTAATTTTATACCCAATTTTTGGGACCTTTTGTGATAAAGGTTATTACTTCTGACTAGCCGAGAATTAGAAACCGAATTATACAAATAAATACATGATGCAATATAAATTGTGAAATGCAATCCCAACTGTCATATTACTGAGCAAAATTAAAGAAAATACTCAGCACTCGAGTCGAGGGCTCTTGCTTTTTACGGCAAATGTTATATCAACAAGTTTCTGAGAATGATGCAAGAGGCAAGAGAAATGTTCACGTACCGTACTTTTTCAGTGTATCTATCTATCCAATATATCTGCTTTAAGTTGGTAAAAACAATACCGCTGCTTCTTTTCGTACCAAATGTTATGCCACGTCAAGAAGAATTGCTACTTTTCGGTCGTCATGACCTGTACCCGTGACAAATCTATAGTCCGCATGGCTGTAGCTGTGACATATATCGCAAGAGCTCATTTAAATGCAAGTAAACATTGGACAAAATG